>JAXGGA010002689.1:0-116599 GCA_038373865.1 Uloborus plumipes
GAAAAAAATTGATGAACTTAAATTTCAAAAATTGCCGATAGGGGGCGCTTTAGACTTTGGAGCTTAAAACGACTACTTTTTACCGTTTGTTTTCATATTTTCGTAATTGATTCAAAGAGTTAAAACTCTAACTTAAACTTTGAGCCCAAAATATCAACTAATTTCCGGTTTTTAGCAATACTCAGACCAAATGTCAAAAATTGTTTTCCTGCTTTTCAACTAGTCCTTTCATGTAAAAAAATTATTAAAATCACCTGATAATGTTAAAATAAAATCAGATGAACCCTTTCGTAACTAAAAAAAAGAAAAAATATTTTTTTTTTCCAACATTTTTTTAACCCAGAAATTTTGTATTTTACAACTCAGAAAGTGTGCATTTAATTTTATTTTCACATTATTAGTATCGCCAGATGATTTTAATAATCTTTTTTACATGAAAGGACAAGTTAAAAAGCAGAAAAACACATTTTTTGACGTTTGGTCCGAATATTGCTAAAAACTGGAAATTAGTGGATATTTTGGGCTCAAAATTTAAGTTAGAGTTTGAACTTTTTGAATCAATTACAAAAATATGAAAAAAAACGGTAAAAAGTAGTTGTTTTTAGCTGCAAAGTCTAAAGCTCCCCCTATCGGCAATTTTTGAAATTTAAGTTCATCAATTTTTTTTCGAAAAAGTACTCACATTAAGAATAATTTTAGTAAAAAAAGCAAAAGAATCGACCAATTTTTACGTCTTTTATAACCATTTGAAATTTTGGACCCTAAACTTCAGGCCAGGCTGCCTAGAGGTTGCGGCCACTTTTACATAGGCAGCCTTAGTGCACCACGTTCAGAAAAAAATTAGCTTCAATTTGATATATGAGTCATGAGTGTACGCTATGAGTGTAGAAATACTACATTCATGTGACCTATTTAGGCCAGGCTGCCTATAGGTTTCGGGCACTTTTACATAGGCGGACATAGTGCATCACGTTCAGAAAAAAATCAGCTTTAATTTGATATATACGTGATGAGTGTACGCTATGAGTGTAGATAAACTGCGGTGGGATCTTAGACTACTTGTACCGAGACTGTCTCTGTGTTAAAAAAGTGGGAACTTGGAACAGTTTACTGGAAGAGGCGGTAAGGAGCAATGGAGTAGATAGCTTTAAGAGGGCCATTGATCTTCATTGGGGTCTTTAATTTGAGTAGGACCAGCCCAGTTGGGCCCAGAGCCTGCTGCTGGTCGTCGCATTTGTATTGTATTGTATTGTATTGTGTCCCGTCTTTTCCTACAATGGTTACATTTAGGAAATTACCATAAATTTTTTCTCGTTTGAAAATAAGGTATGCATCATTTGACGAACAATTAAAAAAAATTTCCCTTAAAAACTAGGGGGCAAAATAATAACTCTGCCCCTGGACCAAAAAAAGTAGGGGGGCACTTGCCCCCCTGAGGGCCCCCCCCCCTAGATTACGCCACTGATTTCTCGCAATTTCGGGCGGGGGGTAGAGCAAACAATGTTTTTAAGAACCCTTAGAAAATGCTTTATCTATAAGCTTAAATAGGTTTTGATTGAAACTACTATTAGAACTTAGAACAATTAACATTATTATTCAAAAATACAAAAAACAATCGAAAACGTCTCTAAATACAGTTAAGTGACTTTTAACTTTTCTGGTTAAAGCTGTTTACATTGTAATGATTAACACACATTTTCAAAGTTGTTTATGTTTTAATTTCGTTGAATAAAAAATAGGTAAATTTTACCAAATATTGTAAAATCCTGCGCCTTTTAAAATGAAACTTTTGTTTGTATGTGGTGTGCTCTTTTAAAATACTTTATTATTACCCTTTCATCAAAGAACTGAATGTGTTCTGTGATATATGCATAGACATTGAATGTTTTCTGTTAAATTGATATGCTCATCTATATACACTGCATCCCCCCCCCCTCCCAAAAAAAAAAAAACTTTTGAAACCTAATTTGAAACAAGTAGAAAATTCTATTTTTCTATTTCGTGCCATGGATTGTTTGTCGGAGATGGAACTTGCAAGCAGCAAATAAACAAATGTCTCGCGAAGTGATCGGAATAATCGAGAGAATAAAAAGCGCAAGGAAGCATTTTCCTACCAACAGGTTGCAAATGATCGCCAAAAATTTTAACGCGCCAGAGCGTCAGAGAGAAAGAGAGGAGTTCGTTGTAGATCACGTGATATATCTTAGCGCTACTGACATCCACTGCATCATCGGGAGATGCGCGGTCTATTCATTTTTAGTCTGTGCTACTGCCTGTCTAACTCAGAAAAATGTTTTAAAAGAATTACGAGGCGTTTATTCACTGGTTGGTCCACCCTACAGCTCGGATTATGCCTGAAAATTTTTGGATTAATAAATTAAAAATTATTTAATTTAATATACAAGTAAATTTTTAAATTAAAAACAATAATTTGAAAAGTATGAATTTACGAATTTGAGAGCAAAAAAACTTTGAAATTTGTTTTAAGTTAATTAATTAATTGATTAAAAAATAAATAGGAAAAAAAAATCCTCGCCCCCCCCCCCCCCAAAAAAAAAGAGATTTTTTTAAAAGAAAAATTGTTTTTTCCTGATTTTTAAGTCAAAATAGCATTTTACTTTTGTGAATTTGGTCATTGTTTTGAATTTTGTTTAATTTTGGTGCACCCCCTGCAAGGGTGAATATATAACTGTCGGTCCGCGGTCCCGCTTAAACGAATATCGTCGGTTCCAAAAAATATTATTTGATAAAGCGGGGTAATTGTTTGACCTTTAACATTGTACCTAAGGCATGGGGAAATATTCGGTTCCGAGATAATTTATTCGTATAAGCGGGGTATTCATTTATCCGTTACTCTATTTAACGGGGCCGACACAGTATCTAAAAATATCATACAATAATATATGAACAAGCATTAAAATGTTAATTTCTACAGAAATGTTTCTCTTTATAATTTTTTTCTCTTTTGAATATTTGCATATATGCCTCAAAAATCTTGTTTTCATAAGGATACATCAACTTTTTTTTTTTCTTTTTTTTTTCCGTTTTCTGAGGGAGACATTGGTTACCAGCAAAATTATTTTAAAACAGAAAAAAAAAAATTCTGGCATTAAAAATAACCCCAACTAGCTCCAAGGTGCAATTTTGCTAAAAACTGTTTGAAAAAAATAAATAATAACATAACACAAACACACAAAGTCTCAGTTATTGTATTTTTAAAACAAGCAAATGACACACTGCTCGATATTGAAAATGCAACACCAAGAAGGAGTGGTCGGAAAGTGATGCAATTTGGTACAAAGTCAGAGACAGCAAGGAACAATAAGTGATCTTTATTTCAAAACGATAAACATAGTACAGAGGGAGAACGACGGCGTCGGCTCAGTTATTAGGATGTAGGATCACCGCGGACAGCGATGCACGAAGAAACGCGTCTAAGCACAAAGTCAATAAGAATGCGGATGGTGTCCTGAGGGATGGCTCTCCATTCCTTTACAACCATTTGCCACAGTTCGTCTTGTGAACGAGGCAGGGGCAGATTCTGCAAACGGCGTCCAATTACATCCCACACATGCGCGATTGGTGACTGGTGAGGAGAGTATGGTGACCAGTGAAGCAGCTGAATAACCTGGGGAGCATGTTGGGAGATGCAAGCACTGTGTGGTCGGCCGTTATCCCGCTGGAAATTGCATTAGGCAGTCACTGAAGGTAGAGAATTGCCACCGGCAGCAGTACATTATCCAAGTATTGTTGGGCCGTCATAGTGAATAGAATACGAACTAGAGGTGATATGGAATAGTGCGAAATAGCGCCCCAAACCATTACGCCACGTTGTCGCTCGGTGGGGCGTTCCACAGTTACTGCCGTATTAAATTTGTCTCAGCGCCTATACCACACACGTATGCGGCGATTGTCACTGGATAAACAGAAGCGTGACTCATCTGAGAACACGACGCTTCGTCATTCTGTCATCCACGTCGCTCTAGTCCGGCACCATGCCAAACGTTTGGGTCTATGCTGTGGGGTCAATGATAGTCTTCTAAGGGAACGCCCGGTTTGCAGGCCACGTGCAATCAATCGACGGTTAATCGTTCTGGTCGACACGGGAGCATCCAGGGTATCTTGCACATGCTGCAGAATCAAGGTACGAGTGACTTTCGGGTCCGCCTAGAGTCCTATATGAATACGTAGTATTCAGAGTACGGACAACAGGGTATCACTTTTCTATTGGTGGATGCATTGTTGAGTCCGCCGCAGGCTATGTCGCTTTTTCTCTCGTAGCTTTAACATGGAGCGGCCGATAGTAGTGTAAAAAAACATTTTTTTCGGATAATTAAAGGCGAGTAAAACTTTTTTAATGCTTATATTACTATTCTATAATGTCTAAGCTATACGTATGTAGCTTTACTTTAGAGATTCTACTGGTATTTCTTTAATTATAACGTAGTTAAAATAGAAACATGCTTCCCGGTGTGTTATTTACTATTCTAATACATCATTTTGGTATATTATTCTTACTATTTCTCTTTGAACCGATAGTTACGATGATAAACTTATTGAAAAACATTACTTTGAGCTAAGGGAAAGTTTAAATTGTGTGAAATTAATTTATTTTCACGAACGCTCTTGTCTTTGCTTTGGCGCGGTCTGTTCATGCTTGGCGACGAGTGGAAATTGGGATAAGCGAGCATAAACATATTGTGATGTGTGTTCTAAACGTTGTTGCGGTTTTTTTTTTTTTTTCTTATTCTAATGAATGCCAGCTGATTCTGAAACCCAATTCAAGTAAGAATTTCGTTACGATTATTACTTTTCCTGTTTACTTCATTGATCAAAATGAATATTTAACCAATTTTAATGTCTCTGAGCAACGAATTGTCCAAGTTGAATTTTTTCTATGCAACATACAAGTACTTGGTGCCGGATTGTTTTTTTTTCTTTTGAAAATATGTGTGGATGAAAGCACATTCTTTTGAAATTGCAGAATTATCAATGTTTGCTTTTGTGTGCTTTATCAAAAATTCCAATGGTGAAACTAGCAATGACCACATGAATTTACTGTAGCATTTGCGTTTGATAAGAAACACATCGCTTTGCTTAAAATTCAGATTTCATTTTTCTATTTCAAAAAATAAGAATTTGCATCAAAACCTGTGACAATTTATGTTTTAGTGTGATAATTAGTATTTTTCTTGTTTATTTCATAGGCAGAAATGTATTTATTCATCAATTTGAATGTTCCTAGAAACTATAAAACTCCAAAAGTATCTTCATACAATGAATTTTAAGAAAAATGATGTCATGTTAAGGATTTAGCAAAATTGGTGAACAGCGAAAAATATTTATATGAATTTTTAATGCTTGCTACTTTGTTTTGAAGACACTTCATAGTTTGTGAAATGTTTATTACTTTATATTTGTAAAATCATTGAAAACTTGAGTTTTTATGAGAGAATCTATTTTTTTATTTAAAATAACTATGAGCTTAGGTAAAACGCATTTTATCCCATAGCAGTGATTTCCAAAGTCTAGCCCGCCATGTTGCGAGCAAAATACAATTGGTTCATTTAACTATTTTTTCTAATATGTTTATGCGTTTGTTTGCTTGCTTTTTCTGTATAATTATTTATTCATGTTCTGTATATTTTTAGAGCTTTAGTATTCATTACACAACATTATTATTGTGAGCTATGAAAGTACACATTTATTCAAAACTCAATTAGGAATCAAAATGCTATCACCTTACTTCTACAATCTTCTGTTTATATATGAATCCGAAAATCCAATTTCGCATTCAATTTTAGAAATAAATGTCATACATAACATACCACAATATAATATGCCATATAAAATATTATTTTAAGCTTAGAGATGTGTGTTAAAATCAAAGTTCTTAGAAGTTTTACTGACGTTTTTAATTAAAATATTGTTACTCTTCCTTCAATTTAATTATTTTTTACGTTTTAGCAGTGTAGCACCATGGACCCCCCTGGCATAGACTCAAGGACCCCTGGGGTCAGCGGACTCATATTATGGGAAACTCTGCCCCAGGGTATTGAAATAAATATTTGAAAGAGTAAAGGTATGTACAAACTTGCATTGTTGTAAGCTGCCGCATTTATATACTTAATACTGTGCTTTTTTTTTTTTTTTTTGTAAACATTCTGGTTTGCAGAAGTAGGAGTTGAATATTTTTAATTTCCTGCAAAGAATTTCTTGCTCTTTTATTGATTGTTGAACTTTTAAAGTGTGCACAGCACAATGATTCCATTATTTATTACATTATAGGATGAAATGTAGTTTTTCAGAAAATGATCTCTCAATAAATACAGAAAAATACTGATAATTTATTTTTAAAGTGGCATAAAGATGATTGAAATAAAATTTTGTTGCCCTTAAAAATTTCATCCTGGGCAGATCCTAATTACTCCACAGGCGGCTAGTGCATCAAAAAAGTGGGGGGGGGGGGGGGTAAAAATGAGGAAGGGGGCCAGCATCTTCATTACTGCCTTTTTCTATTGCAACTATTGGACTACATTATTGATTTTTAATTTTTTCTGAATAAATGATCTCTAAAATATGACAAATACAGACACAAAAGTCAAGATGGATGACCACCGTCGACTCCATTTGTACGAAATGACATGAAAAAAAGACTATTTTTGGAATAATCAGCTTTAATTTTCGTGGAATAAATCAATCGACTAAGCAAAAAATTCTTTTTTCAACTGATTATTACTTAATAACTCTAAGAAGTGAAGGGGCAAGGTCTCTTTACTTTTGGAAGGGAGGGGGCAGTGGCCCCCCTGTGCGAGTGCGAGCCGCCTATGGATTACTCAATAAGCCAATTAGGCCATGGCCTATGGCCACAACAATTTAGGGGCCTCCAAATATCTAAAATTGTGTTATTCATTGGCTAAAAATTTTTTATTCCACACGTAAGAATTGTAAAGCTTGAGTATAGGGGCCCAAAGAAGTATTTGGCCTCAGGCCCCGTGATGTCTTAATCCAACCCTGACCCTAAAATATTTCCTGTGCCCTGTTTTCCTTTAAGAAAAAACGAGACACATTAAATATTTTTATATGCCTTTAATGCTTGCTGGTAGTTTTAATGGAATTTAGAGGAGAGAAACCATTTAGTATGATTTTCCATCAAATATTGTTTAGTTTATGTATGTAAAATCATTATGAAAATGAATTTTATTGTTAAATTATTTATGCATAGGCTATTGGCATGGAAATCCCATCTCGGTGAACAACAGAACATCTATTGCCATGGTTTGCTGGATGTACATCAAGGACTAATCGTGACGACACAGATTGCATAGTGTAACTTGATTCGTGTAACTTAAGCTACAGATTCGGTACTGGGCCCATGCCCCATGCTTTTATCTGAATCAAAAGTATAAGCTTGTCTCAAAAAATTATAGCCGCACTATACTGTCTTGGTACTATGTATTTTATTTTAATAGCTCATGAAGAAATTGGTTTCAGTGTTTTGAAGATTCATGCCCGATCAGAAATTTTACATGCCCCGGGCATGTCGGGCAATATAATTTTCGAGCCCTGATCTACGTATTGCACAAATAAATTTTCTTCATACTAAATTGTTTTAGAAATATCTGTTAATATAAGTTATAAACATTTTTTTCCAACAAAAATTGAATTTATCTAAAAGTCCTGTATTGGTGCTCTGAATGGTTTTGACTTTGTCTACTAAACTTTTATCCAGTATTGTTTTGATGTGTAAACATTGTTGAAAATTTTTGTATGATGTATAATGCAGAGAAATAAATATAAAATAATAGATACAGTTCTTTGTCATTCCTATGTGTTCAAAATTTGTAATACCTTAAATTGCACCCCCCCCCCTCAACACTTAACTAATTGCTGAATATTTTTACGTGCATCTGATTGAAAATGAAAATTACCACTTCTTAAAATAATTTCAGTTCTCAACTTTATACAAATTGATCTTTGAACCATAAGTGCCCGCTGAGCGACTGAAATGCCTAAGGGAGGGGGAGAAAGGTTACCTTGTTTAAACCTTCTATATGCTTCTGAAACAGTAGTTTCCTCTTAATGTGATCATGGTTTATTTTTTTCATACTCACTTGGTCCAGAGTTTATTCATTTGTATGAATGTCAAAATTATCACATTGCTTAATGTTATCAGGTTTCTAAAATAGAAATGTTTTTTTTTTTTTTTAATGACCAGACAACACTTTCGTCTGTTAGATTTTTTTTACAAAAAATCTGTATTATATCTTACATTTTGAGAGTTTTTGAGTCTGGGAAAACTGATCAAAGTATCACTGCAACTTCTACGTTAATCAAAAACTTACTAGATATTTATACAAAAACAAACTGATATTGGAGCCTTGTAGTTGATTCACATGAATTAAATTTACAAAATTGTAACAAGATAATATTATGACAGTATTACACACATGAAAATAAGATAAGAGTTTATTCGTTCTATTTTTAAACTCAAAATGTGTTTTTTAATTTTTTTTAAAACTTAATTTAGAAATTTTTTCTGAATAGTCAGTCGTTAATTTATAAAAATCACTTTCTCTGGAAGTGATCACATTATCGAGTGGATACTATTGCATTAATTACTCTTTCAAATTTCTTCCTACTCATATTTTAATTTTATTTTTTGTTCAACTGTGAAACATTTAAGATAGATGTAAATCTAGATTAAAAAAAATAAATAACAGTTTTTTTTTTTTTTTTTTTTTTTTTAGCTTTTGATATCAAGAACGAAATATTGTTGTACTCAAAAATCTTCCTGATGGTAAACTTAATAATAAAACAAAAACGCGCGATGAATTTATTTACTAGTTAGTATTCAGTCACCTACTATTTTTATTTCTTCCTTTTCTTTGGATCAATTAAATGCAAATACAGTTTTCGCTGTTTTAAAACCTTAAGAGTATCATTACATTGGAACACTAATCGTTTTTCAGAGGTTTGAGTTCGAGGAAATACTTTTTAAATACTGCTAACCTTTTGCTTTTATTAAAGTTAAAATCAAATTCGAACAAATTACCAACATCACGCATTATCGCATTCGTGTAAAGCTTAAGACCTCTCCTGCTCTTGTTCACGCTCACCGTCACACCACACCGTTTGTGACAATTTTTTAGAAATGAAACCCTTGGGCGAGTACAAAGCCAAACTTGCAGCTTCACGGCAACCCCGTTTCTGCTTGTAACCGGTTGTCCTATTCGAACTCGGCTGTTGTCGCTACTCTGAATACTACGTATTCATATAGGACTCTAGGTCCGCCACAGCTTCTCGGTGAATGCGTCGATCCACACGTGCTGACGTCACTCTGGCTGCACCTGCACCCCTCAATCTTGCCTCATTTATTTGTTCCAACCATCTTCGACACAGCCGATGCTCCGTGCTCGCATCCATGTGGGTATTAGCAGCGATTTGACGTACGGACTAATCTCCCCTTCTCAATCCGATCACCATACCCCTCGTAAAATCGTCTATTTGTTGGAAGTGCCTTCGTTGACCGTGGCCTGGCATTATCTCCTATATTACACGTATCCTCAAAGACAAAAACAAAATTTCTTCGATAATTTGTCTAGAAGAAATAACGACACGAATGCTGCCCATTCTGCACGTTCCACCCCTTATATCTTAATTGACGTGCGTCGGGGAGCTGCGCATTTCACACCATTTGCATAATTCAGTGACGTGCATTTCCTCTAAAATTTACATAAATTTCTGACCACTCCTTCTTGGTGTTGCATTTTCAATGTCGAGCAGTGTATAATAGGTACCCCATTGAACTGTTTTTCAAGTTAATTTTGTTATTCAGAATTAGTTTTAATGTATTTTAGCCATCAATGAAAAAGTTCATTTAGGGCATAAGTTTATTTTTCTGCTGCACATGTGGAATTTTGTATAACTATCAATTAGCAACTTATTCTTATTTTTTAAAAATGGGTAACTTCTTCTGACAGAGCAATAAGGATGAAAATTATTCAAATCATTCAAACTAAATTCCGAAAATTGGACAGTAAAAACGAGGCATCAAAATCATCAAAAGGAAACAGGTTGGAGCAAATCGTGAAAATTACAGAAATTGAAAAATCAGACAATAATTAAAAAGTGAGATAACTAATAAGTTCCAAAGCTAAATAAAGGATAATAATCGAAAAAGGAATTGGGGGGGGGGGGGAGACAAACAATCCGACACAGACACGTGTTTTCCCCAACTTACTTTTCAATTTTTTTCAATATTGTGATTTCTCTATAAAAATTGTGATTACAAATTTTTGGAATTTTTTTTTAAAAAACACAATTCTATTTGAAACACCAGTGTTGAATACATTTCTCATTGAAAAAAAGAGAGATTAAAAGAAAAGAAAGAAAATGACGATGTACCAGAGCTCTATAATAAATGTCAAGGCAAAATATGCAATTCAGGAAGTTATTTCCTGTTTCAATCATTATTTTTGAACGAAGCAGTTATCTTTTTCCTTGAGCATCCATCATTAAAAATGTCCAATTTTTCTCTTATGTCTGAACATAAGAAGAAAAATTGCCCATAAATTTATCCGCAACATGTGTACATTTCTTTTATAAAGCACCACCCTCAAAACTAGAGATTAATTTCATACAGAACAGAAATCTATCTGGCTTAAAGAGATGTTGCAGTTGTTTGCATAACAGAAGAGCTGTAGTTTTGAACCGCTTTGAAATCAACTCATATTTTCCAAACTTTGGATTTGATGATTCTCATGACTGCAAAGAAATTTCTCACGCCTCACCTAGCTGGATGGCTGATGCTACTGCTCCCAAATATCGCTGGGTTTACACTGCACGAACATTCGGGGCAAATTGAAGGCACAAGTAGTGATGCCACACATGGTAAGAATTTTGATTCTGCAATTTTTGATACTAAATTTCCGTTTACTTTCAAAAATGCATGGTTTCCTAAATACGAGGAAGCTGACAAAGAAGCAATCTTCAAATCAGGCGTGGGTATTAAAGACAAAGATAGTATATCACCTCAAAGACATTTTCGAAAACTGGATATTCCGATGAGACAGAATAAAAATACCGATGACTATTTGAATCATGAAAATATCCAGGGACATTTTTCAGGAAAATCAAATATTAAACCCGAACTTCCTATTGATACTAATAAACACTACTTTGAAGAACTAAACAGACCAAATCTATCTTATGAAAGCAAGATCGGAAAATTCAATAAATACTTACCAAAAAGCAAAAACAAAGCTTTATTCTTAGATTTTGTGGATAGAAAGGATTCCAAGTTGATCGCTAATGATCGAAAATATAACAACAGAGCATATGAACCAACTAATAAATCAGAACTAGGTGAAACATTTGGAAGCAAAATCTTAAATCCAAGCTATACGGAGGTAAAGGAGAGTGTGCAAAATACAGCAAGCACACAAGTGTTGAAGCCAAATAGTAAGCGGTTTCAAAGCAAATTTCTATTACCGAAACAAAGATTTCGCCCAAAATCTAAAATAGAAACAAGCAATGAAATAAATGAAAGTCCCTCAAAGGAATTTAGTGCGAAAAATCAAAAAAGTTCCGATCCAACAAAATTAAAGAAAATATTGTTTAGATATCCATCAGAAAAATATATCCAAAATAAACAGTCAGCGAATAGTTACAAAGAAATTGACCAACAAAGCTCAAATCTGAGCACGAACTATTCTGTTTCAAATGATGGAAAATTAAAAGATGTTGCAGCAAATAAAATTTTGATGTACATTAAAATGAAAACTCGTTCACTTTTCGAAAGGACTAGTGATTTCCTGGATGCAATAGGAATTGAAAAACTCATTGATGAAATGACATTAAATGCTAAGAACATTAGATCTATTGTTAGTAGTTTACTTTACTTAATTCCTCAGTGCGATGAACTTTGCCAAGACTTTATTAACTGGTTGATGATGCTGGCATCTAAATTGGAATCTGAAAACTGGGAAAATAAAGATAAAGACGAGGATAGCGAAGAAGAGAAGTCAAAACAAGAGCCTCTTGTGATTGAAAATCAAATTCCAGAAGAGTTAGAAAGCGATGCTACAACTCCAAGAGAAGCATTAGGTGAGAAGACACAGGAAAATAGGAGAGATTACGAACAACTGCATGAATTGACTGCTAAAAATAATTTATTGCCCAAAGAATCAACCCCAATAAATTCAAAAGCAACTAGGATACCTCAAAAAGATACAGAAGCTGCTTTAAATGTAAACAACTTAATCCCAGAAGCTACTTCTAAAGCTACAAACCATTATTACGGAGAATTCAGTGAAATTGACAATTCCTTGAAAACTTCAGAAAGTCCAAAAACTATACGGCAACCTCAAATTTCAAGTCAAACGAAGCAAGACAGTGAAGACCATCATACAGGTCCGATTTTTAAAACGGGCAATGATGATGAAAGGGTAATTGGTTCAAAAGATATTATTCACAGAATTCAGGACATGAGCATACCTATACAGGAAAACGCTATCAACCCGTTCGATAACGGAGCTAGAGAAAGAATTCCAGATGAAATAATATTCGATGCAACAACGTTGAGACAGAATATTACAAACGGTAGCAAGGAAATAAGCGAAAACCATTCAGGTGCCGTCAACAAAGATTCAAAAAATTCTGAACTAAAAGGTAAAACTGATGACGTTGGCAAATTTGCCCAGATCAGTAAAAACAAGAGTGATACGTTAAATAAGCCAGAGAAGGATTCGACAGAACAAGTTATTTTAAGTTCAATAGAAAATGAAGTTCCAGAAATGTTACATTCATTGCGAGAAATTGAAATCACAACTTTTAAAACAGAGCTCGAAGAAAGTTTGAACAACAAAAAAGTGAATAAAAAAATACAAACCAAAACTGAAGACGGCAGAAAAAAATATATTATTGATGTTACAAAAAAATATGAAGATCAAAATGTAAAACAAAAAGCACTAGAAGTTGAAAGAGAATTGATCGAAAGGATGATTGCGAAGGACGTAATAGATGGAAAAATTAAAATTAATGAAATAAATAGAAGAGGAAACCAAAATGAAGTAGTAGAACGTGACAGTCCCGTTACAACAGATGGGAAAGGACAAGGAAAAGTGTACGCAGAACAGGAAAATAAAAATGAGAATCAAGTAGCCACTGAAACTATGAACGAAGACATGAGAAATATTAAGATGCAAAATGAAATGGAAGAGAATTTTGGAAATTATATAACTTCTCCCAATAAAAAATATAAAGATGGAGAAATTTTGCAGACAGAACTAAGTTATCAAAAAAAAGCTCCAGGAAGAACAATTTCAACAGAATTAAGGGACATAAGTATTGAAGATGGTGATGCAATAAACGAAACACAACTTAAACCAGGAATATATGTTGATGATAAAACAAAAAATCAGATTCGTGAGAAAATTTTCACAGTCTCTGAAGACCCCAAAAGATCTTTTGTAACAGAAACATCAATCATAGATTATAATAAAGACACAATAAATAGGGTAGAAGTTGAACCAGGAACATATTTTATTCCTGTTAGTGCAGCAACGGAAGTTCAAGGAATAGTAAAGACAAAGACAGAAAATCAACCTCAAATGATAGAAAAAATAGACAGAAAGGAGGAAAACGAAATCACGCTAACCAAATCAAAAAATGAACAAGGAGACTATTTTATTCCTGTTATAACAGAGGTTGAAGCGAATGAAGCAAACGACACAGCATTTGCAAATAAAAATGAAGTCTTCAAATTATTTACAACAGAAACAGACTACAAAAATCTAAAAAATAACGCAATAAGTACAAAAGAAAGTGAAAAGAGAGAATACTTTGTAACTCTTACAAAAGAGGCAGAAGACGAACTAGGAAAATATGTTACTCATATGATGAGCGATGCTGGAGCTCAGCGAATAATAACGACAGTTATGGAAAATCAACCTCAACTTTCTGAAATTTCATTTGCAACAGAAAAGGAAAAAATAAATTCAAAAAATGAAAACACAAAAAGCAAGTCAAAAAATGAACAGAGAGAGTACTTTATTCCTGTTATGACAGAGGCTACAGTACAAGAAGCAAAAAACAAATTATTAGTAAACAAAACTGAAATTGTCAAATTAATTACTGCAGAAATAGGTGACACAAATTTCGAAAATGACACTACAGAAGAAAGTGAAAAAAGAGAATACTTTGCAACTCTTACAAAACAGAAAGCAATTCAAGAAACACCTCGCCCTGCACTAAAAACTCATAGTAAAGCATCTCAAGAAAAACTCACAGAAGACACAATTAACAAAGATATAGAAAACTATGAAATGCATAGAATAAAAGAAAACTCGCTAGAAAATTTCATTGATCCTCTCACGAAAACCTATGAAGTTCAAGAAATACCTCTAAGATCATTGAATGACAATGATGCTATTCCTATTTTTATGACAAATGAAGTTCTAGAAAATGATCGTAAAGCACTTGAAACTCCAGCTCTTCAAAAAGAAACTGTAGCACCAGTAGCTTATGCTAATAAGCATTTAAACTTTCATGAAACGAAAAGCAAAGAAACAAAAGCAGAAGAATATTTAAATCCTATTACGACGCGAAAGGGGATTGAAGAAAAAACTGAGAAAAAAGTGAATGAGCCAGTTGAACTTTCGGAAGAAGATATAATGTCAAATATTATCAACAAGAGCATGAAAAATAGTGACATACCAAACATGGATCACAGTGAAGAAAAATATATAAATCCAATTGTACAAGAAAGTGAAGCAGAAAAAGAAGGAAAGAAAATACCAGATAGCAATGAAGAAGTGATGTACAGAAGAAATGAATTTCCAACGATGCAATTCGAAAACGAAAATAACATAAAATTATTAGAAAACGTGGTTCAAACGACAACTTCTGTTGTGGATGACTTCGACTCTGAACGCAATACTATGAAAATTAATCTGCTAGAATCACAAGATAAGCCAAAAACAGAGCAAAATGATGACTTCTATAATAGACTTCTAAAGATTATGGATGTTTCACGCCTCAGAGATAAAATTTTTCAAGTTTTAAAGAAAAAGATTCCAAAATATTATGAACAAAAAAATAAAAAATACTTACAGAATGAAAAAGAAAAGGATTTTAGCCGAAAAGTACAGAAGGAACAGAAAAAATTTGATGAAGATTTTAAACCAAGAAATTCTTATGAGGTTAACTCTGTTCAACCCATGCAAACAGAAGCTGTTGGGTTGGATACTGTTAATTATGTTAAAAATCAACAGAAAATTGGAAATGCCCCCAAAACTCAATCGCTTTCCAATTATTTATATGAAAATAATATAATACCAAATGAAGAAAACCCCACCCTCACCACTCAGATGGCAGACAATGCGAGGCAAGAAGAATTTTTTGTAACTAGGAATGATTTAAACCGATTTACTGCTTCTGAGCTACAAGAAGAAAATAATGTATTTACTCAAGCAACAAATAGAATTCTTCAGTTTAGAAGTGATGACGAGCAAATATATGCCGGTCCTGAAAACTCTACAGAAAACCTAAATGATTATAATGCTCAGAAAATAACAGAAATTACTGTGCCAAGTTCAGAAAACAGTAGCGAAAATAATATGCTCCTTACAAATGCTTCAGAGGTTGAAGCTCAAGAAGAATTTAATAACAAGGAAGTCATTGAACCAGGAAATTATTCTGAAGATATCAATCATAATTTAATGACAGTTTTAGTCCCAAAAGTTGGTAAAACTGGTAGAATAGAAAATATGGCATTAAACGATAGTGAAAATCGGGATAACGAAATCTTTGAGAAGACTTTTGAAATAAAAAATGATGAGAAAATGATTGATGATGGTGATACAACTGTAGTAACTTTTCAAGTATTTGCAACAGATGCAACTCAAATGCAAAATAATCAAGAAATGGACAGAATTGGTTTTGAATTAAATAAATTAAAAGATGAAAATGAAATAAAAATGAACGCCTTAAATGCCTTCCCCTTTAACAAAGATGTAACCAAGTTTACCGAATCTACAAAAAGTGCTTTTGCTGAAAGAAATTCAGAAACTGGACCACTTCAGTACAGAAATTATGCAGACAGTACTTTTGAAACTACACTTGCATTATTTAATCAAGAAGTTACACAGAATCCATTGCTTTCGGCTTCTGCGCATCCTCAGGAAAGACAAGAGATGATCATTAACGTTGGTAATGAAGTTCTGCTGAGAAAACCCGAAGACTTGATTCAAGAAAATATTAAGAGTCCCATTCCTATCTTAGACAACTCTAAAGGCGAAAGAAACCCTGTCATAGGTGCTGAACATGGATTTGCAGAAAATGAAACAGAAAATATGCACATTGAAGTTGTTAATAATAAAGTTATGCCTGATTTTGTTCAAGGAATTGATATAAATGGTAGAAAAGAAAATATGACGCGAAACAATGCTGAAGATAGGAATGCAATAGACATCTTTGAGAACATGCCCTTAGAAATAAAACCTATCAACGAAGAGAAAATGACTAGTTATAATGAAACAACTGTTGTAACTTTACAAGTATTTGACACAGATGCAAGTCAGAAACAAGGCAATAATTCAATAGATACAAATGATTTTGCCAAAAATGAAGTTGAAAATGAGATGAAACCGGTCACCTTAAATGCTTTCTCCTTTAATAATGATGTAAATGAATTTCGCGACTCTGCCCAAGGCACTCTTGTTGAAACAAATTCAGAAACTGTAACAATTCAAAACAGAAATTACGCAGATAATAGTTTTGAAACTACACCATCATTATTTAACCAAGAAGTTACTAGGAATACAACGTTTCCTGCTACTGAGAATCAGCAAGAAAAACAAAACATGGTTAGAAATGTTTACGACGAAATGCTAATGAGAAAACCCAAAGATTTTAATGAAGAAAATGTTCAAAATCCTATTTCTATGCTAAATTTCTCTGGAGATGAAGAAAATCCAATCACAGGTGTTAGAGAAGTATTCTTAAAAAATGGAACATCTACTGAAGAAATGATGAAAACTGAATTTTCAAACACTTATCCAGAAATTGT
The DNA here is from genome assembly GCA_038373865.1 of Uloborus plumipes. Lineage (NCBI taxonomy): Eukaryota > Metazoa > Arthropoda > Arachnida > Araneae > Uloboridae > Uloborus > Uloborus plumipes. Next base: position 17,072 of record JAXGGA010002689.1, read on the forward strand.
GGAAAGAAAGTGGTATGACCCTGAAATTCATTTAAACAAAAATTTTACCAGCAACACTCCGCAAATAATTTTAATGAAAACGACCGAAACTGCTCTTTTAAAAAACATTCATAACAACAAAGGCAAATTTACAGATCGCGATGGAAATTTGACAACTGCAACTCCAATTTTGAACAATGAAAGAAATGATAGTAACTATTCGGAAGAAAATTCTTTTGAAAATGCGGAAAATGCAATTCAAAATGTAAGTAATAAAATTTTAAACAAGAACCCCGAACTTTTCTTTCACGAAACAAAGATGATTACAAGAAATTCGGAAAACAAGAAAAATATGTTGAATAATGACGTGGAGGAAATCTTTATAGAGGACCGAGATCTTCCAGCACAAAAATATTCTGAAATTCAAATGTCCAAACTTAAAGTTAATGATGATAAATTGATGGAAATCACAACTTTGGAATTTAATCCATATAGAGATTTTTCCACTTTTTCTGGAGAAAATTATTTAAAGACTACAGGAGCTACAGATTTTGAAGATGAAACAAAAATTAACTCTGCCATTCTTGATACAGAAATGTTCGGGGACGTTTTTTCCACAACAGCTGCAGCAGAAATCAAAGATTTATTTTACAGAAACCAAATTAAACATGATATTCCAGAAAACATCAATACAAATATAATCAAACGAACGTCCCCAGACACAACTCATCCTGAAAATGGAGAGCAATTGACTGACCATATTGACCATTTAAAGTCAGAGCCAATAGACAGTACGTTTTCAGTTGTTAGTCATTTAAATGGTCATCAAGGAACTACATACTCTGAAAATAACTACGGTGAAAAAGGAGAAAATGGCGAACAAAGTCACACAAATGAAGCAGACAGGAAAATTTCCGAAAAATATGATCCAGAAAAAGAAGTAAAATACTCAGAAAAGAAAACAGGTATTATAGGAATTCTTAACGATAAGGAAGAATCGGTCCCACCTACTTTTTTTAAGCCTACAGTGCACATAACTCCTATTACTGGAATTAACTATCTTAAAGATGAAGGAAATATTACTGAAAATGTTGAAAATAACAATAGTATTAGTACTGAAACATTCCATTTCAAAGCAACTGAAAACAATATAACAATTGATTATAGTGTGAATGAAATAGATAAGAATAAAAATGATGCAGACAAAGTTAATGATGATAGCCCTAATAAAGTTTTCAATGATTATGATTCTGAAGCATTCAAGCACAGTTATTTTATTGAAACAGTGGAACCTGAACTTAAATATTCTGAAGATAAAATATCCAAAACTACCGTAGGAGACTTCAAAAAAACAACAAACAATATTTTTTCTGAAATGAACCATTCTCAAGTTCAAGAAAATATAACAACAAATTATGATTTCATAAGTATAAGGGACATTGATATCACTCATCGTCAAGAAAATGAAAGTAAATATCCACCAAGTAATTATTCTGAAAATGAAGGGAACGTAAATACAACCTTTAAAGAAGTAACTAAAATTAAAAATGAAATTTTAAAGCCAGAAGCTGAAAGTACATTTCCACCCACGAGCTTCTTAGACAATGAGATTACCAAAAGTTCTGAAAACACCACTTACAAAACTACACAGCCATTATTTAAGCAAAGAATAAGCACCATGTTTCCAGTTAACCCCGTGATTAATGGAGCCTTGAATATAAGTAACATAGATAAAACTCCTGAAAGTCATACTGACGTTGTGAATCCAAAAAATTCTAATACTATTCATTCAACAGTTACTCAGACAGAAAGGGAAGAAACAACTGTAGCTACAAATGAAAGTACTGCTGCTATTCAAACCGAATTCTTTAAAGAAGACTTCATCAGTGATAATACTGCAATAAACTATTTTGAAAATGAAAATAGTGTGGAAATAAAAGGCAACGACTTTATCTCAGATAATTATACTATCACTGAAGCAACTGAGAAGAAAATGAGTCATAAAGAAAATATAATTCCATATTTTAGAAATAATTATGAGATCATTAAAAAAACTGATAATGAAAGTTTCAGTTCATCAATGTTTTTGACAGAAGAAGACATAGCTACAAAGACGGTAGATTTCACTGATGCTGAATTTGAAAACGGCAATCTTATGAATCAATATCAAAATCCACAACAAGGAAGTAATATCCATGACGCAGAAAAGTATTCAATATTTCAAGAAGAAGCGGAACAGACAGCAAACGATATTAGAGTGGAAAAAATATTTCCGAATCCAGTAAGCTCAAAACATCAAATACAAGAGGATGTAACCACAATGCCCTTGCTTGAAAAAGAAAGTTATGAAGTAAAAATGAATACTTTAAAACCAAATAAATACCCTACGAAGAGTTTCGACAAAACTCATCAAGTAGAAAATAAAAATTTAAAACTCATCACTAACGACAATAAACTTAACTATACAAATGATGACCAAGAATATGATGACAGCATGAAAAAAGACTTAGAATTTCTCCCAGGTGAACCTCCAAAGTATAGGCAATCCTTCAAGCACGTAAGACCCAACGCCTATGAACAGTCAACAGAGCAAATTCCTCTTCAAACACACTTGAATCACATTTCCCAAAAAGATAATTTCCATATTAAAGACGAAAATTTCAAATGTAAGCAAGAAGTACATGAAGATAAAAGTAATTATGGTGACATGGATAAAGAAAGTTCAGTCAGTTTAAATAGAATAGCAAGTAGTTTTAAACATACACCAATTGTAGTGCCTAATAATCAGAAAGATGACACGTTGTCTCAACAAATAATTCGCTTGAATGACACGGACCATGTCAAACTTTTCTTCAATATTATTATAAAAAACAATGTCGTTCTTGATAATAAATGCGTGAATGATACTTGCAAAAATGAGCCTAGTTTCAATAACACGGTAAGTGACTTTTCTAAACCAGTATCAAGAGAAAATGCTTCAAGTGAAAAATGCAGTCCAGTTGGAGAAAAGAGCGGAACAGCGCCTTCTGGTACTAATCTGAACGTTTCATGGTTGATGAAGAAACTGTTCCCTTCTCTAAAAATACCTGAAATTCAGCTGAATGTGGAAATGGAAACAAATGAACAATACACAACTTGAAGTTACTAGAGAAACGAAGTGAAATTATTGACAAAAGCTAGCAATTTTGTGAAATAAGCAAACTTATACTGTCAATTTTAATCGATTCTCACTGCTCTATGTATTTTTGGTGTTTATTTTGAACCAAAATGTGAAAATAAAAGATGTTTAATGTAATTCAACGCCCCTATAAGTACTACTTAAAAACACTATTTCAACTAAGGATGAGATGCAACGGATCAGCTCACTGCATCCGGATACTGACTATAACCAAGCAGATATTTCAAATATTTAGCAGTACACACAGCCTAGAATCTATACTAAGAAATAACGCAAAAAATGTAGCACGTTAGACGACATACAATATGAAATGAAGCGTGTGCAGTCGATCCTCGTTTATGCGAACACGTTTAAAACGAATTTTCTGTTAAAAGGAACTACATTTCCGGCTATCGGCCTCTGCTGCCTTGTTAAGCGCATAAGTGGTGTCTGTAGTCGATCTCAAACTGAGATATTGCTCAGTTTAAAGATTTACACCTCCATGTATTTGATTCAGATGATACTTATCGAGTATTTAGGAAAAATTAGTTACAGAGAGACAGCTGGTGATAATAACTTAATTTCGTTAAAAAAAAAAAAAATTGCAGATACGATATTGTGCTTAAAGCACGGGCAGTATAATATTGCTTATCATTGTTTTGACAAGACGAATTTATTTTAAAGGTTGTTATCGTTTTAACGAGATGTTTTGACTAGGTTCGATTGAACTTGTAATATGCAGCAATGCGTTAAAGAGAGAGAGAGAAAGAAAACTTTATGTAAAGATCAAAAATCTTTTTAACATTTTTCATAACATACTCTTGTCGTGAAAACGTAAGGAAAATTGAATGCCTGATAATTGATTCATGTTTTTCAAGATCGGTATAGGGTAAAAGCACCAGTAGTCGGCCATTTAAGAGATCTTTTGTTGATCTTGGCTAACCTAGAACTTTCAGCAATCAATACAGCAACAAAAACAAGATAAAACTTTAGAATGAACCTTTCTGATAGTAAATCACCTACTTGTTTCAGAAATTAAAAAAAAAAAAATTATGTAAAATCCAAGCTGTTGTCAACACTAGTAAATGCTCCAGTGGTCGGCCACAGAATCATTTTAGCTGTTAAATAAGCAGAATCGTAATCTTGGATGACGGGCACACCATTCAAAATGAAATGACTCATTACTAATTCAAAAAAAGTACCCAAAACTTAACTGCCACTGGTTGATGATTGAGGATAGGTACGTGAATGTGTGAATGTGTCATATCTCAAGTAAAAATCTACTATTTATGAGGAGTTTTATGTCATTGTGCCCGACTACTGGAGACTGGCCGACTACTGGAGCCCTGACCCTACTATATAGGTATATAGTAAGTACAAGTACTAATTATTTAAAATTCTTTGGCATAGTTTGGCCGCAATCTCTTAATGCATACAATGTAGGCCCAAAGAAATATTTTTGCACCAGGAAAAAGTAGAGAAATTAGTTGCATTGATTTTATTCAGTGTAATTCCTCAATAGTTGGTTTTCCAACTCTCGAAGAAGTGAACCAGCAATAATACAATATCAATTTGTGCGCATCAACTTTAGCTGCAATGACGTACTAACATGACATACCCTATGATTATGATTTAAAACATTGCACAGTTCATTGTTAGATTAAGATATTGAGTTCTAAAAATGAAATTTTTTGAAAAAAAAAAAAAAGTTTTGGCCGCGAAGTTTTGACCTTAAACAGAACTTCAAGTACTAATTTTTTTCTGTTTTGCTTCTATACTTTCACTTCAGGAAAAATTCAAAAACTTATATTTAAAAATACTATTAACAAATTTTCATGTACACATGCAAAGAATTGCTGAACGCTCTGAAAGCAAAATTTGCAAAGCCTATTAACGATGGAAAAAAAAAAAAGCAATTTAACAAATACTGTTGTAACTGCAATAGAAACAGAGAAAAACTCAAAAAATCTGAATCTGATGTTCGAAAATATCAGTAAAAACGACGAAATTTAAAAATCGACAGTAAAAGACATAAATAAGGAAAAATAGACGCGAACAATTTATTCTGTGTCTATCTTTTGATCATTTCTCTTTTTTCATGGGGGTCTGTCTCAATTTTTTTGTTTGAAAACCTTTTCCAACCTTGCTTATGCTACTGAATTAGCCAATTTACATACTATTAAAGAGAGAGGGAGAGAGAGAAATAGCAAAAATTAGCGAAAGATTAAAAAATAATTAAAAAAAGAAAAGAAAGATTGCAAGAAAGAAAAAGAAAATAACGCAAACACGGAATCTCAAGCTTTCTTTTCTAAATTCCACTATTTCCTCGAAATTACGATTTTTATTATCTAAAAAAAACAAAAATTAAAGTTATGAATGTTTCCGGAATATCTCTTCACTGTACCCGATTCTATTGATATTAAGAAAATTTGTTGTAAGTCTAAGATGGGGAGGAGGCGCACTTATGAATCTTGAGGGGTGGTGTGTGCCTAAGTTTACTTACGTCACCGTTTGAGACGTCATAAAAACTTCGCGAGAGAAAAGAATATTCAAGTTTTAAGGCTTTGAGTTGTTGCAAACGCACTGTATGTACATTGTTGAACATTAAGCGTGAGTGGTTTTACATTTTTTTCATCAAACGAGTGAAAACAAAGCGCGTATCTGCTTGGCAACCATTGCTAAAAGCAGCGTTGTTGAAATCTAAAATTAAATGTTTATATTTTAACCCCCCCCCCCCTCGTTTTCCAGTCTGAATAGCAGTTACTTGAGATATTCCAGCTAATAAAGTAACTGGAATGTTTTCAGCAAGGGCAATTCTTGGCATTTTTCCGCAATTGTCGCTAAAATTTTTGGCAAAAAGAGTTAATTCATTTTGAACTTGCTTGTAGTGGCAAAATAAAACGAAAAATGACTATGCACGGAAATTTAGCGATTGCGCCAAAATCTCAGTCATCGAAATTTCGCGAAATAACTTGATTATCAAGAAGTAAGTTTATAATTCGTGGTGATATTCTGTAACAACTGCTTTTGTTTTACACCAAGATTAAAAATCAGCAGTAAATTACTTATAACGGAAAAGTACCAAATTCTTTAATGAGAGATTATTTTCAAGCAGCATTATTTTCCTTTTAGACAAACTTTGAATATTTTAAAATGTTAAGTCTTTTGCATCTAAAAGGTATTTCTTATAAGGTTCTAAACTCGCTTCTAAGTGATAATTTCGTGTCATACCGTTTCCAGTAGATCTTGTGATTATTGTCCGAGGTATCGCTCCATATCGACCTTTGAGGATTTCAAGCAAATGGGGATAATCTGGTACAGTGTGTTCCACTGGAGCAGTTAGTAGTTTCCAGTTGTGAGGATTCAGCTCAATTTGGAGAATGCCTGTTTGTGATCTTGTTACTATTCTATTACAACTAACACCTAAAGGATAAATATCGTGAAGTTGTAATGTGTGTTTTGAGTTTTTTGACTCGTTTGACATTTGTTGATCTTCGAGAAAACTATAACTTTCCTAAAACGCAAGAATCCAGAAAGTATAAAGGAAGTTTGGAAACAGATTGTCTTCTATTGATCTTCGTGAAAGCTATTTTAACATTGTACCGCATATGTTTCAAGATTTTCTAAACATCTAATAGCTATTAATCACATAAAAGCACATAGCAGTAACTCAGTGTAGGCAAACTAAGATCTTATTCTTGCATCATTAAGGAAGCAGAGCAGCATACTATATACTTAAACTCAGAAGCCGAATTACATTTATTTCTACAAGCTAAAACTTTCTTTCTACTTTGCGATCTAAGTACTGTAACACAAATTTTGTAGCTGAAAGAAAATATAATTATGACAAAGCTATTAAACAGTATTGCCATTCAATTTATAATAATTATTTGGATATTTCAACAGTTACTGTATTATTTCACTTTCAACAAGGGCGGATCTGTAGGAATGTTTCAAGGGAAAAGCGATTGATTTTATATTAAGTATCCCCCAATAAACACATCTTAGTTTATAGAAATTTTAACCTCATATTTTTTGGACTTCCACTGCGAGACGAATTTTGCAGGGCCTGATTAACACACGGTTCTGCGGGTCCGTGGACCTAAAGTGCCTTGATACAGTAGAGAACCAATTATCCGAGATGTTCGGGACCACAGCTATCCCGGATAACTGAATTTCCCGGTTTTCTGGATCGCTACGAAGCGATATTTGCCAATTGTTTATAAAACACAAGTTACGATAATCTACTTATATTAAAAACTGAGTATCTTTCTAACTATCTTTCTTTCTAACTATCTTTCTAACTATCTTTCTATCTTTCTATGTCACGCTTCTTTCTCCTGAACGCCAATGACCTGAAAGTCGAACCAGGTACCGATAGATAGGTAATTTTTCAGGCTTCATTAGTTTCAATTGATATAATTATACGATTTTAATTAGCAAAGATATCAATTAATAAGTAGTCAAGTTTAAAGCGATTAAGCCTAATAAATGATTAAATATGAAATCCATTCTTGCATTGCAAAACGTGGTTGCCATGAAACAGTGATAAAAATGATAATGAGAATTTTGAATGAAGGCTTAACTAAATCAAACACGAAACTCATAAGCGGGCCACTTACGTAGAATTTTTATCGCTAGCTACTGGTAATATTTTGAAACATTTATTTGTTGAAGAGCCATCTACTTATATTAAAAACTGAGTATCTATGTCTGCTTTTTTCCTTTGAGCGAGCTGAACTTACTGAAACTTTCCTCACCATCTTGAAGGCGTGAAGCATCTCAATAATTCGAATGATTTTTTTTATACATATAGGAAAAAAGTAAAGGCGTGAAGCGCCTGTAAGCGAGCCGCCTTGGCGGGGAGTACTTTCTTTAAATTTTTTTCTCACTACTTTCAGGGCACGAAGTGCCCGTGCAACGCCGGACCACGTGCGTGGTATGTCTTGAAATCGAATGAACATTAAATTATATCAAATAATATAACTTCAGAATGAGGTAAAAGTTAGAGAGGGGAGACGTTATGCATCAACATGCCGCAGGAAGCTAATCTAGCTGCCCTGGCAGCTAGTAAATAGTAACTAGGTGACCCGTGCGGAATTCCGCAAAAAAAAAAAAAAAAAACTCTAAACATAAAATTTAATACGACAATTTTTATTGGCTTCATTTGCACAACATCGCCATCTACTGCCGTCGTTCTGACAACTTTTCAAAGAGATCGAAGACACGTTCACTTTTACAACTACTACAAAAGTGATACCCTATATTAAAATCAAATACCCAAGGCTACTACTAAACTAAATACTAACGTTATCGCAAAACTACCATAGTATTTTGAAACCATAAAAGTTACAATTAAGGTTTACCGAGCTAAGCCTTGGCTTGAAATGTCGCATTTGAAATTGATTTGAACAACAATGTAACGATTTTAACGTTTGAGCAAAAAATTTAACTTTTTCAAACTTCAATCGCTTATAAGTCGCTTAAACGTGGATTTTCGAGATTCTCGTTACGCGGCGCTAGCGGAGAAACGTTCTAAAGAACGCATTTTTTTTAATCTTTCGAATGAAATCAAAATGGAGACGATACGACAATTATTTCGCTAGATAGAGTCAATTTTGTGCCCAAAAATTGAAATTCGAATAAAAAACGAACCGACACTTTTTAGAGGGTGGGTCTAATTTTCGTCAATAGCCCGCGGGATAAGCTTCAAAATCATAAATTTTCTTGCAATTCGATAAAGAAATGAGCGAGTTTCGACCGGGTATAGGATTCGGCTTAGAGAAATAATATATGGAGATGTATCTTAAAATCTGAAGAGAAAACGATCCAGAAGTGCTTATAGATAATACAATATTAAAAATGTGTGAGATTTTTGCCACTTATATCGTATTTATAAAGAAACCGTTCATATTCATTTAGGTATTTTAAAAGAAAAACGAAAAAAAATACTTTTCATTTTTTAGAAATTGCCGAAAATGCGTATTTTAAAAAGTGGCGGAAAAATCGACAAAATGTTGCCGGTTTTCTGGTTTCCCGGTATTTTGGTTCCCGGATAAAAGGTTCTGTAATGTAATTCACTAAGGCACTCTACGTGGACATGGGAACTAGGAATGCACCGATTATTCGGCAGTACCGATTAATCGGCCACTTTGCCGATTAATCGGCTGAAAAATATTTTTCAGATATTATTTTTAAAGTATACTTTAATTAGGAAACTACGAGTATGATGAATAATTTTATTAACAATAATAATAATCCTCACAGTTGATATAAAGTTTTTTTTAAATTAATTCTCCTACTTTAAATAAATATATAGACAATGATGCAACATTTTTCATCTGGGGATAGTTTTCTCCTTTGCACAGTGATTTCAGATAACCTCTAATTTTCAAAGAATAAAAGTATTGAATTAAATTGCTACTAATTACTAAAATATATGAATTAAAAGCACTCCTAAATTGGAGTGTTCACCACACACTCCCCCTCACTTCCTTTTTTTATAATTTTTTTTTCCAATTAACATAACTAACAATGTGTTAATAGTATTATTGACACTAGTATGAAAATTGGTTCTAAGAAATTTGATAAAATATTGAAACTAGGAAAATGGAAAAAAAAAATCTTCTCCCAGATATAAATTACTTACTATTTCTAAATTTGGAATTGTATAAGAGATAAAAAACAGTGATGGTAAAATTGGTAGTAGAAAAACAATTATCCTTATCATTAATCGGCTCAGCCGATTATCAACAGGTGATTAATCAGTAATCGGCCAATTTGCTTATCGGTGCATCCCTAATGGGCACCACAATTTTTGTTCATTATGGGCATGCAATCGTAGACTGAATATCTAGCCACATCCTCGGCAATATAAAGAATGGGATTTCAATTATTACTTATCGTATTTTCAACTACCGTTGTTATCAAGTACATGACAGAAATAATTGCAAAATTCAGCTCTATCAAAAATTTTCGTTATTGCTTTTTAGAATAATGTCTTTGCTGTCCCATTATGATTTTTTTAAACACATATACACCATATTAAGTGTTTTATTTAGTAATTTATTTATTTACTTTATTTCTATGACCTTGAAATATAGTGAACCCTGAACCTTGCCAAGTAACATATCATCTGAAATTCTGCTCCAAGAGCTTTAAAATAGCACTTAGGAAAACACTCAAGATTTATGAGCAGCGAGAAAAAAATATTTTTTTTTTTTTTTTGTAAACAACGAAACTTTATTTTTCGCTATTTCTTGAGTTTTAGACTACACAAAAACTAACTCTGAAAAGGATTTTTTTAAATCAAAACATAAATACAATAGCTCCTGCAAGTTTTTATAGAACTAATTAACATGAACTTTTAAGGTCTGTCTTTTTTAGTTTGATTTCACATGGAATAAGTACATGTTTTTGATCTGCAAAATCGTTTCAAAACTGGTTTGTATCAAAAATAAAACAAACATTTTTTGCTTAAGAAAACTGGGCTCTTTCCAATGATATAAAGAAAAATCAAATTCAAGATGACGCTTTTGAGATATTGCCGTTTGAAATTGAGACAAATTTGTAGAAAAGCATTTTTGACGGGAATTTCAACTCAAATAACTCATCAAGTATTTGAGCTATCAAGAGGCCACTAGCACACCTTTTGGACATACTAACTGGCTACAAACGAGGAAAGAATTAGCTTCAGAAAGTCATTCTCTCAGTAGATACGAGCTGATAATGTGTAGTCGAAATTTGCCAAAAAACGATTTTTAACCAACTTTGGCAGCAAATCGTAAAAAATCTACAGCACAATGAGTTTTTGTTACACAAGTAGACTATTCTACCCTAAGCAGTGATCAGAATCACCAAATTTGAGCCTAATAATCATCTTAGGTCGCGAGCAATAAAAACCAAATTTGACCTTTTTTTCACGACACGAAAAAGGGGCCTTTACAAAATAATTTATATTGGCTGAACCATAGGGTTAAGGAGTTATTATTTGGTAGGGCTCCTTTTGTAAATAAGTATGTACACTTATTTACAAAAGGAGCAGGAAACAATTGCTAAACATCCAGCAATTCGGTAGCAAAACAGTACACTGTACTCTCAACAGTAACTCAGCACCACGTATCTAACGTGAACAGTAATTAAGAAATTACAAAAGCAAAACAAACATTCGCCCAAAGCGAATAAAACGAGTCACCAGAAATCAAATCTGAAAACAACTAACTAACTGTGTTCAAGGCAGTCGGACAGCTATTTATACTTGGAAGGAAATTTCTACAACATTCTAGCAAAGTCTGGAGTATTCTGTTCATTCATAACTTAAATAATCCATTCAAGAAAATTCTAGTGCTAAAAAGAAAAACCACGCGAAAATGTCTTCTTGCTTATTAAATGTAGGGCAAGTGTAAAAACTACAAAACGTTACAAGGCCGGTATACAAGTGATAAAGGTGATATCTTCAGATACTTTTGCAACATGTCGCCAGATGAAACCAAAACTAGTGAAAATGATGCAAGGCAAGAAAAACAACAGCTATTTACAAGATTTGCAACAATATTTTTTACTGAATCTGCATACGTCATTTTAAATTTTCCTACAGTTTTCAATGAGGTTATTATTAGCAACGTACTACTCCTCGAACTGATAATAAAGTTACTGCAACAAAACAGAAAAGCGTAAATTTGAAAAGTTTGAAGGCATGTTTGGGCTTGGATTGAAACGCAAATATTCAAGCCCAAACACGCCTTCATGACATTTTCTTAAAATGTGAAATATAGAAAAACACCACAGAAAGTAACAAATAGCCAAAAGGCACAAATAAAAATATTAGATTGGACAAAAATTGAAAAAATAAATGAATAAATAGAATAAACTATAATAAATGAATAAATAGAATAAAATATAATAAATGAATAAATAGAATAAAATATAATAAATGAATAAACAGAATAAAATAGAATAACTCTAATTGTCAAAAGGATCATGTATGACATGATTTTTATTGTTATTATTTTGAAAAAAAAAACATTCAACATTGATTTCGAGTTAGTGGATGCAATAGATTCTGGTTTAAAAAAAAATTACTCAAATCAAACCCAGGTATTGCTTTTAACACTTATTCTATAAACTTAATGAGGACAATTTAAAATTTACGAGGGAACTATCTGAGTTGAATAAAAATTAAGTTTGTTACTGAGACTTTCCTTGTAAGAATCAGCCTAATGAAGCAAAAGATGGGACTTAATGAATTTACCCTGTTTCCGCATTTATCAGACAAGCTTTCAAGATGATAACAGTTCGATTTGTGTTTAACAATTAAGAGCTATTATTTTGAAATTCAGACAAGGTGTGGCAGTAACCATTTTTGATTTTCCTCATTTTTTTATATGTCAAAGTCACTGGTCAAAGTAGGTCATGAGAAAATGCTGCTATGGGAAAGAAAAAAAATTTTTTTCAACTGGATTTTGGTGTAAACCATCGATTAGCATTATGAACTAAATATGACTACTTTGATCCCACTGAAATTTTGTCGTATTTTTTAAGAAAGATGTTTAATCGACCGCATCTAGCTACTTGCCAAATTTGACATATATGCGACTGTATGTGACATTTTCTTTGCATTGTACGATATAATTTTTGCTGACAATCAGTTCTCTAAATTGTTGATAAATTAAGCATGAGGCAAAAAATTAATTATGTCAGTATTTAATTTTGTTATTAATTAAATATATTTAGTAAACAAAATAATTATTAGTTTAAATATATTTATTAAAAATATTTAGTTCATAATGTTAATCGATGGTTTGAGCAAAATTCCAATTAAAAAAAATATTCTTGCCAACAGCAGTCTTTAACAAGAAGTTCTGTCAAGAACTAAACGAGCCTACTTTCCCGTACATCGACATCGGCATTGTAGCATCTGATCAATATTCTCTTGATTATCTGAAACTAAAAATTATGTCAAACATATCTTTATAGCACTTAAAGCTGATTTCTGAAAGCAAAATATACCCCTCTCATCAGATAAAATAGACACGTAAAAAGTAAATAAACGAGTCAATAAAGTTTTGTCGCACCTTTTAAAGAATGTAACTGTTATAGTTCTTCCGTAGAAAAATTCCACAATCGTTTTCAAAAGAAAAAAAAATAAATAAATAAAATAAAAGTACAAAGAACTTCAAAACACATTTTATCAAAGAAAGAAAAAAAACTTGTTCGTTAATAAAATGTCTTGAATTTCATTTTTAATCCGTTGCCAGTTGTTAAATATAAATAAGGAATAAAATGCTCTCGTGAATGAAAAATTTTTGTTAACAAAAAAAAATCGTCTGATAAAAAAAAAATAATAATAAATTAAACAAACAAATAAATAAATAAACAAAAAATCGTCTGCCCAGTCAGTCATTTTTTCTGAGCCTACATTTCCGCCATGTTTGCTGAGACGGAGTCGGAATCAGAGTCCTCACAGAAGATTTTTCAGAAAAGTACTTTACAATACATTATTTATCAAAACCATTTTCTTACAAAGTTAGTTTGAAGGAAATCCGTCTTGAAGTTCAGAATCAACATTCAATTTAATAAATTTCTCCGTAGGCGCTCATGTTAAAAATTTTTCTGAACGGTTCATCATTGAACGAAAAATGGTTCAAATTGAAAAGTGGTATATAGGAATGAGCCTCTCCGAGATCTTTCGAACAAAAAAAAGTTTATTCAATTCGGACGGTTCACTTAAAAGTTATTATGTGGGGAAAGGTTGATTGAACGGTTCAATGTTGAACAAAAAAAATGTTCAAATTGAAAATTTAAATACGGTAATGAAGCATCCTTGCCGAGACCTTTTGAACAAAAAAAAGTTTGTTTAAATCGGACTGTTCATTCAAAAGTTATTAGGTGTGAGAGCTTGTTTGAACGGTTCAATGTTGAACCAAAAGTGTTCAAATTGAAAATTTAAATATGGTAATAAAGTATCCTTGCCGAGATGCTTCAAACAAAAAAAAGTTTGTTTAAATCGGACTGTTCATTCAAAAGTTATTAGGGGTGACAGCTTGATTGAGCGGTTCAATGTTGAACGAAAAATTGTTCAAATCGGAAATGTAAATACGGGAATGAAGTACCCTTGAAAAGTTCTTTCCAACAAAAAAAAGTTTGTTCAAATCGGACTGTTCATTAAAAAGTTAGTATCGCGGGACCGGTTTTTTGAACGGCTCAAAGTTGAACCAAAAATTGTTCAAATCAAAAAATCAAATATGGGAATGAGCTGTACTCGCCGAGATCTTTCCAACAAAAAAAAGTTTGTCCAAATCGGAATGTTCATTCAAAAGTTATTAGGGGGGGGACAGACAGACCGACCGACCGACAGACACACAAATTCCCCATCTCAATATAATACCCTACTTTCAAATTTTTAATTTTTCGATATTTATTTCATTTTTTTGTTTTTCTTTTGACTTTTTTTTACTTGGCGATATTTTTTTGGACTTGGCGATATTTTTTGGACTTGGCGACATTTTTTAGATGCATTAAGCCAATTTTAATGCTTTTTTCGTCTCTTTTATTTTTAACGGGAAAGTAGGCTAAAAAATGACAGATTCTGTTAGATTTGGCAAGTTGGTAAGTGCATTCGGATTAAACCTATTTCTCAAAGAATACAGCACCTATTTTCGTGGGATCCAAATCATATTTAATTCATAATGTCAATCGAAGATTTACACTAAAATGCAGTTGAAAAAAAAATTTTCTTTCCCATAGCACCATAGCAGCATTTAAATACACTGGCGGAAAAAAAAATCCCAACACCAAGAAATACTTGTGTTAGATAAACGAAATTTGGTAGGCGTGTTTATACAACTGAAAGATGACATCGATTGAAATTTCGTGTTCCGCGCATAAGTGTGGCGCAGCTGGCGTCACTCAGAACATGCAAATAAGGCTTGTTTTAAAAGCGTGTTGTGAAGCTCGTGTGTATTATTTTTCTGTGAAATTGGACGAATTGCGTTCATGTTAGCCAGGAATACCTTTTAAGAAGACGAAGAAGCCATTATCAACAGCTCACCGAGTTTAAACGAGGTCGTACAAATTGGCTAGGATTTTCATTTCGCGATTTTGCAGAAAGACTTGGGTGAGAATGTATCCACCATGCATGAATATGGGAAGCTATGGGCAAGGGATGGTACTACCTCAAGAAGATCGAGTTCCGAGCTGCCACGTGGCACGATTGAGAAGGAAGATCGCCGAATCTTGCGTACGGCTGTGGCGCATCGTACTGCATCTGCGGCTGACATTCGAGCTGCAGTTGGTACCGTCGTGACCCAAGGAACGGTAAGAAACTGTTTACTTCAAGGACAGCAGGGGACCAGGGGCGGCCCTAGCAGTTTTGCCGCCCCGGACAAAAAGGCAAAATGCCGCCCCTCTTAAAGTTTGAATAGAAATAAATTGCTTATGAATACAACTCAAAAAATAGGTGCTGTGAATTAAAAACAGAGTGACAAAATAAAATCCTATATTCAGGGTCAGATTTAAACCGAATATCGCCATAAGCTATTTTAGATATAGGGGGTCGGCTAAAATTAGCATTAGATTCTCAGAAACATGTTGTACAAGGGAAGCAGAAAGAAAGGGGGGGATTGTAAGCTAATTAAATAGATTATAACCATCCAATACGAAAAACAAACAATAAAATAACTATTATTTTATTGTGTTTTAAAATAATAGAGACAATTACATTCATTAGCGTTTTAATTAATGCTCTATTCATGAGCATTATCATTCAGAATGAGAAACCCCCCCCCCCCCCATAAGAACTGAGTAAGACGGAATAATATAACGACATTAAGAATAATGTTTCAACATAACCTTCTGTTCTATGGCTAATATTTAAATTAGCTCAAGAAGTTTCAGAAATAAACTTCAAATCCGGACCTTATGCCATCGCTGTCCAAAAATATGGACCTTCTGTTCGTGGACGTTTTGGCTGTCGGACCTTATGTTCCTTGGACCTTATGGCCATTGGACTTTATGTTCCTTGGACCTTATGGCCATCGGACCTTCTATACCGCGGACCTTTTGGACGTGGATCTTCTGTTCGTGGACCTTTTGGTTTTGGACCTTCCATCCGGCATTCCCCTTTTGTAGTCCCTAAAACTTTGTTGTAGACAAAACAGGCTATTTTTGTCCTTTATTTTCGCTGTTTCAAAAGCACTTGCCCTCCCCCCCTTTTTTTTTTTTGCACTTCATACTGTCTTTATTTATTTTTACTTCATTCATTTCTATTGATCTTGGAGACGGATGAGTATGAGGAGAATGATGCAGTGACTATTTTTTATAAAGTATAGAATAGTTGGAAATTCAGGGGTAGGGAGTTTCTCTCTCGGGAAAAATTTGGAAAATAAATCTAAAATTCTGCATTTTGAGGTTTTATAAAGGGTAACTAAGACAACAAAAATAACAGGAGAAAAATAGTCAAACAATACCTTTTAAAAGTTATATTCTTTTGCAAATTAAAATCAATTAAAATAAAAATTGCTTGTGCTTGTGGTTCTATACATCGGTGACAAACAAGGAAAAAGAGCTTGGGAGGAAAAAAGAAAACCGACATTGGCTTTCGATATAAAGTTAGTGTTGGACCGTCGCTCCAATCTACCGACTAACATAACACTGAATTAAATGTAAAATTATCAATAGAAATAAAATGCATTGAATGATTTAAAGGAAATGGTGTGAATATTAAAAAACAGAAGAGTAACATCTCGGCCATAAGGGCAATTGATTCTTAATGCATTTGATAAAAAATAAAGTTGCAGCACTTTTCAAAGAGTTTCAAAGATTTATTTAATTGTTTTCAAGAAATCTAGAACAATTATATTTAAGGCACTTTATTTGCACTTTGTAGCCTCTGGCATTTTAATACTGAATTGCTTAGTTTCACAGATTGTACTAACTTTGTAAGAAATATCTGTTTTAAGTTAAAAAGTATATACTAAAGATTTCTCTCAACATTGTTTTTTTCCATGGGTTTTTGTAAGTATTAAAAATATATAATGCGTCCTAAATTTTTATATACAATCAATTATCTAAATTTTGTAAAATTATCATTTAAAAAACACTTGTAGCTGATGCACACTTACGTGATAACTTGATGAGAGATTACAGTGGCGTATATAGGTTTTTATTTCGGAGGGGGCCCATATAATCAAGCTTAGCCCCCCCCCCCCCCCCAGTTTTTTTTTTCGCTATTACTGTAAAACAAGTAGAAATTTTCAAATTGAATTAAAATATTGTAATTTTTGGAAAATATAGAAAATTACGAAGTTTTAAAATTCCCTCCATTACTTTTTTCATAATTAAAATTATTTATGCTACCTTTTTTCAAAATTGAAACCTTAAGCCATCTTTACTTTAGACCATCTTTGGTAGTAACATTAGCAAGGACTCTCTCCCGAAATGTTTCGAAATTAATGTTTTAAAAACATTTTTATTTAGGTTATCTTTAACACCGTCAAGAGAAAAGGCAGGATTCGGGCGCTGTGCCCCGAAACTTTGCGGCATTGAAGCTTCAAAAATTCAATTTTAAGCTCTATTTTTTGAAACTGAAGGTTCAAAATTTTACTTTTAGCAGAGGTGCCCATTACGCCCAAGAGCAAAAACTTATCATTCAAGAATTCCACGAAGATCCCTCTAAAAACGAGAGCCACACGTGAAAGAAAAAGAAAACAAAAACTTTTAAAAACGCCCCTTAAAAATAATTCAATAGCGCCACTTACGCCATGATTCTTGATAGGAACAACTGCTTTTAGGCTTTGTCCAGGGTCGGATTAACGTTTATTTACGCCCTAGGCCAAGCTTTAATTTTGCGCCCCCTCGGCCGAACTATCTCAAACTTATGTCCCCCACCCCGTGCGCCTCCATATCAGTAACTAAACCAATTCTTAATTTTCGTTTTTACTTCTATGTACATAAATAATGCGTAATCGCATACTACAGAATTCTGATAATTTATCATATAAGAAGAAATAAATATTTTCAGTGGCATTTGCGTAACACTCTCAGTCCAATTTATTGCTAGAAAGGAATTTGAAATTAATAATGAAAGAATGGAAAATTCAGTCCCCCTTTTTATAACTAATACGAAAATGTAAAACTTACCTCAGAACTTTTTAATCTCTTTCAGTTTCTTTATTTCTTCAAGATGAATCTTCTCGTTGAGAAACGTGTTGTTGGGACCCAATAAAAGAAAACGACTGAGTGGACCTTCGAACCAATTTGTCTTTCTGTATAGTATTTTGCCTATTTCCGGTTGTAACGATAGACTTAGACCCCTCACCCTCCACAATAGCTCCAGGATAACTTTCCATGTCATCTGTGTGGACACTTGAACAAGCGACATCCTAATTGCTGGCAATCCATCAATACTGCTCGTTAGCATTCGGTCACTTTGCGACAGATAAGGATCAACTTTCATCGGAACTTTTCAAGTCTAGAATTCTACCCACTAGTTTCCCTGAAGGTAAAACATGTGTCGCCCTGTGTCGCCATGTGTGGCATTGCATTTGCGGGCCTTGTTTACTTGGAAATACAGAGCCTGAAGTTATAAGTCTGATTACCTCTCATCAATTTCCCTTTTTCCGACAAACAGTTTGCTGTCCCACAAAGAAGGGGTGATGACAAGAAAATGGCTTTACAGATAACAAACACCCTTTCTTCAGTTGAGTTTCGGGAAATTCTCCTCACTGGATGCCCCCCCCCCCTCGCGGCAGGCAAGGGGATTTTGTCTTGGACCGATTCCTCTCCCACGTAACAGCCTTTTTTGTGCTCTGCGAATAGACTTGCGCGCTGCATTTCTTTATATAATAAAAAAAAGGGGGGTCAACTATGTCCGCACGCCAGTTCATCCAGCGGCGCTGTTGATTATTAATAAAAAAAAAAAAAAAAAAACTTATCATTGTGCGCCCCTTCGGCTTGCTCCTCCTTTTTTCTTAAGGATTTTCTTTTGAGCAAACACGAATCGAACACCTACTTCTGAAAAAATCTTTCTCGATTTCGGGGGGGGGGGGGCCTCGCCCCCCCTTAAATACGCCCTTGAGAGATTAATAATTTGCTTATTATATCAGAAGTAGTAGGTAAAGTACCGTTGAAAAAGTATTGTTATGATCACTAGCTGAGCTACGTTCAAATATCTAAGAAACCCTAGGGTTTCCCAGAATCTAGTTGGAAGACCTTTGTGCTAGATCAAGCGTATTTATATGACTTGTTTCTCTCTACATTTTTCTCTCTATATATTTTACAAAACTGGTATCAGGGGCACCCCGGTGGGAGGACACTATGACCCCCCAAAAAAAATTTCATATTCGGCAAATTTCTACTGATGTTTCGGAAAATTTTTAGACAGTGAGTCAATTTTGTAATATTACAATCATGCATAATTTTATATATTTTTTTCAATGATGCCTAATATCTCTTCTTAGCATATGTAAGTATCTATGCATGCACACATTTTATTATTTTTTTTCTTTTCGTTCGGTAAAATTCGGCGCTTCCTTTGATGAGTTGAGATTTTTTTCTCTCCCAAAAAAACTACATTTTACGTACCCCAGCTTCTTTCAACAATTTAAAAATCTTGAATTTTTTAAAGTTATCTGCTGTAGGTAGTTTGTTTTTTAAAATGTCTCCATTGACAATTATAGTTTCTAAGGATTTGTTTATGTTATCAATATATATTCGTTTATTTTAATACTCTATGTTGAAATAGCCGAAAATGTTGTTTTGAATGGATACATTAAAATAACAAGCTTAAACATCGTTATATTCATACCTTTCAGGATTCCGAAGTGCAAAAAAAATGATATTTGTTAAAAAAAATTTGTACGTTTCCTTACAGAAAATTTATTTTATATGTTCGAGCCAAAATGCCGCCCCGGACAGGGGTCCGGAATGTCCGCCGCTAGGGCCGCCCCTGCAGGGGACCGCCTGCATCCAAGCGGTCTACGGCCTAGACACACGGGACTCACACCTGGAGTTATGGTCTCTGTAGCAATTTCCTACGACAGCAGGGGCATTCTTGTGGTTATCCCAAACTCACTGACTGAAAATTTGTTGTCAGTCTGTTAATTTAACCAGTAGTACAGCCCTTCATGAGTAGCACTCAAGGGGGCGTTTTCCAACCGGATAACGCTCGCCCTCACATCGCTGCTGTAACGCAATGTGCTCTACAGAGTGCTGACATGTTACCATGATCTGCAAAATCACCAGGTCTGTCTCCAATTGATAACGTATGGGATATCATGGGATGGCAGCTCGAGCATCATCCCATCAGTCAGCAATGACTGTCCTAGTATTGACACAGCAAGTGCAACAAGCATGGAACTCCATACCACAAAGTGACATTCGGCCCCTGTATGACATAATGCATGCACGCTTTCCTTCAAAATTCTGGAAGTTACACCCTCTATTAAATTAACATAATTTCACATTTGCACAGCATTTTCTTGAGCTTAAATTAGCCAGTGATCTTTTACATTTAATCAATTAAACATGTTAACTAGACAATTGCATTACCCAAATTTCATTACTCTACGGCAATTTTTTCTTGTTGTTGGGATTTTTTTTCCGCCAGTGTATGATGACAGATTCAGTATCATTTACATCGATTCCAGTAGGAGATAGGGAGCGTTTGTCGAGCAGCGTCCTCTGGCGGCGGTGAGAATTCGTTGCCACTTTTAGATAGCAGAGATTTAGCTCCTCCCCTTTAACCTCCTTGGTGTGTAGTTATGAGGACCCCATAGTTATTTGGGTTGGGGTATGTTGCTTTCTTTCGTTAAGGAGACGCAAAGTATGGTTTTTAGACCATTTTCGCTCGACTTTGAGCTGCGTTATTTCCCCCCTAAAAGCAAGCCCCCGAATATTTTTTTAACATATACTGAAAATTTATACTATGAAGAGAATATGTGGTACGAAAATTGTTTAATATCTCATTGCTTTGAAGAGAAAAAGACTTAGACATTTTTCAAATTTTCAAAATTTGCGGTTTTTTGATCGCATTTAACTCAAAACAGCAAGGAAAAAAAAGCTTTTATGTATTATGGAACCTACAGATGTGTAGAATAACGTAAAAAAGAAAGTTGCGTGGGGTCTCGTCTCGTTTTCAAGAAAATATTTTTTTTGTAGCTCATTTTAATGCTTTTTTCTCATAGTAAAATGTGTCCATCAAGTAGGTCAGATCTGCTGAAACTCTAAGTATATAGTAATGATATATTTAAATTTGTATAGGGAAAGAGAAAAAGACTAAAAACACTTAATTTTGTCTAAATTTTTTATAATTTTTAGTTTTTTAATTGCAATTAACTCAAAAAACGTGAAATCCTGAGACTATTATTGAATGCACATATTACTAGCTTTGAAATATTGGAAAAAGTAAATTCGGTGAGGTATCTTCAGATGTATTTTAGTGGGAGGTCACAGTGACCTCCCGAAAAATTTCATGATCGAAAAATTTTGCTGACGATTCCGCAAATTTGGAAACTGTTTGAGATTTTTTAATGATACATTTTCTCACGTGTGCTTGATCGTATTCTGTAAAAATTTAAGTTCCAGTGCCCATGAGTATCTTATACTTCTCAAGAAGATGTTTTTAATATGCCAAAGGAATTTCCCAATTTTTCCAAATGATAAAATACGATCAAGCCCACATGTAAAAAATAAATAAATAAATAGAAAATTTCTATGTTGCAGTATAGTTTCTAAGTTGCTGAATCTTCAGAAAAATTTTCCGAATATGAAATTTTTCTGTAGGTCACAGTAATCTTCTTTGACTTCATATTGGGGAGCCTCTAAAAATACCTCACAGTATTTACTTTTTCGAATATTTCCACCCCGTCATTGCCAGCTAGTATCGTGTAAATTCAATAATTCCCTCAGTAACGATTTATCGTTTTTTGATATAATTACAATAAGAAGCTAAGAGTTCTAAAAATTCAGACACAATTAAGTGCTGTGATTCTTTTTCACTATTACTATATACTCAAAAATTACTATACACACATACATAAATTTTTATCATATATTTTAAGTTTTAGCAGATCTGACTTACATACTGGACACATTTTACTACAGGAGAATGTATTAAAATCTGCTACATTTTTTTTTTCTATAAAACTAAGAAGAGACCCCTGGCCGCTTTATTTTGTACGTCATTTTACACATGTGCAGGTATCATATAATATAAAAAAATAATCATAACATGTAAAAAATAAATAAATAGAAAAGCTCAATGTTGCATTGTTTCCAACTTTGCCGAATCATACTGCACCATAAAAATTTTCTATTTATTTATTTATTTTTTACATGTGGGCTTAGTCGTATTTTATCATTCGGAAAAATTGGGAAATTCCTTTGGCAAATTAAGAACATCTTGAGAAGTAAAAGATACTCATGGGCACTGGAGCTTAAATTTTTACAGAATACGATCAAGCACACGTGAGAAAATGTATCATTAAAAAATCTCAATGTTGCAATAGTTTCCAAATTTGCCGAATCGTCAACAAAATTTTTCGATCATGAAATTTTTCGGGAGGTCACTGTGACCTCCCACTAGAATACATCTGAAGATACCTCACCGAATTTACTTTTCCCAATATTTCAAAGCTAGTAATATGTGCATTCAGTAATAGTCTCAGGATTTCAAGTTTTTTGAGTTTATTGCAATTAAAAAACTAAAAATTATAAAAAATTTAGACAAAATTAAGTGTTTTTAGTCTTTTTCTCTTTCCCAATACAAATTTAAATACATCATTACTATATAATTATAGTTTCAGAATATCTGACCTACTTGATGGACACATTTTACTATGAAAAAAAAGCATTAAAATGAGCTACAAAAAAAAAATTATTTTCTTGAAAACGAGACGAGACCCCACGCAACTTTCTTTTTTACGTTGCTCTACACATCTGTAGCTTCCATAATCCATAAGAGCTTTTTTTCCCTAGAGTTGCTGTTTTGAGTTAAATGCGATCAAAAAACCGCAAATTTTGAAAAATGTCTAAGTCTTTTTCACTTCAAAGCAAGGAGACATTAAACAACTTTTGTACCACATATTATCTTAATAGTATAAATTTTCAGTATATGTTAAAAAAAATTCGGGGGGTTGCTTTTAGGGGGGAAATAACGCAGCTCAAAGTCGAGCGAAAATGGTCTAAAAACCACACTTTGCGGTCCCTTAACTAAAGAAAGCATTTCCCCAACTCATATAACTATGGGGTCCTCATAACTACACACTGTATAATCAATAAATGTAAACATTACCATGGGGTGGCGTTTCTGTAAAAAAACTACAGCCCACTGAAATGCGTCTTTCAGCAGTTTTACCAAAAAATCGCTGCATAACTTCAAACTTTGGGAATTTTTACCGAGCGAACAAATTTTTTTGGGGGCTACAAACTTCAGAATATTCATTTCTCATCAGTGGCGTAGCAAGGTTGGATGGCACCCGGGGCGGAGTTCTAGTTATCACCCCCCTCCCCCATTTTTAAACCAAAATGGCAATTTCTTCTTTGAAAAATTAATTTTATTTTTTCTTTTTTTAAATGTTGATTTAGTAAATAAATTTTCATGATATGACGCCGGTGAAAGGTGTTTATATGAATAAAACCCAATAACTAAAAATTCTCTGCCGCAGAGATTTTCGAGTCAGAAGACGAAAAAAAAAAAAAAAAAACAACGAGACATTTTGGAACATCGCCCCTTCGTCCCCGAAATACTGTCTGTTTGCGTTTTGGGCGCCTGGCAAGGTCGGACGCTTCCATCTGAAAAAGGGGAGTTAGGTTTTGGATGTGCACTGCTAGATGCCTTCAGCTTTAGATCGCAGACTACTTCCGCGTTGCTTTTCCTTCCCATTTCGAGAAAGTCCAAAGAGACTTGGCGCGTGCGCAGATGAGGCGGAGGTCGCACGAAAAAATTTTAGACAGTACATACGAGATTGAAAAATCTCATATGACCGAAACCGGTTACACTAATTAAACTATCTGACATGCACAATCATACAATGGTGACTGGCGACGTTATTCGCGCTTCCACCCCTCCCACCCCAGGATCTGCTGTCAATCCCTTTTCCCCCGGCAGATGTCTTTTCGTTTCTTGAATCAGTCAATCAGTCTTCTAGTCTTTTACTCAAGTAGGGAAAAACAGAAAAAAGCGGCTATTGCAGCTTTGTATCGAGGGTGTGGGAGAAAATGTCTGACGTAATTTTGAGAATAGAACGAGAAAATTATTTTCGTAATTTTTCCCATAATGAACGATATTTTTTTTACGACAGGAAAAAAATCCCCCGATGAGGGGTTAAACGGATTCCTAAGGGGAAGGGGTTGGGAATTGCCTCCTTGCCCTCCAGCGGGGAACGTCCCAAATAAGCACACATGTATCTTTCTGCGGATTAAAAAAATCGCAGAAGTGGTAAGAGTATGGAACTAAAAATCATAGTTTCAATTTTAACGAAGTACTTGAATTTTATCTATTAGTTTTTTTGTTTTCTTGTGTTTAATATCATCAGTTCCTCGCGGCACCCTCATCTGTCGTTAAGGCATCCCTATTTGTCTCAGCACTCAGTTTCGGAACTTCCACCCAACGCGATAATTTTCCTCTAAAACAAGATGGAATGCAACATTTCTTGCCAAAGTAGCGGCTGTGCTTTCTTATAGACGGCAAGAGACAGTGCCCCCCCCCCCACCCATATTTCAGTAAGCATGCGAGAAATCATTTAGTCACATAATGCAATAAACACATAGAAGTGTTGCAGTAACCCATGGCATTTTTGTAATGTGTTTTGTTTTTTTTTCGGAGGAAGGGAGACACAAAATACAGCACGGACAGTTTTTGTCCCCCCCTCGGAAGCAGGCACCCGGGGGCGGGCCGCCCCCACTTTCCTACGCCACTGTTTCTCATGACCAATTTTGACATATAAAAAAATGAGGAAAATCAAAAATGGTCACTGACAAAATTTCCCATTCTTGTTCGATTTTCAAAATAATGGCTCATAAATGCTATCCACACAGACTTTTTGACAATGTTTAGGGATATTTTAACTGCATAAATGTCTCAGTTGGTAATTCGTATGATGACATTGAAAATTCAAATGTCATTTTACAAGAACAATCGATTGGAATAAGCACGAATTACCCAATATTTTTTGTTTCAAGACACACCAATAATGTATCCAACCTCATGGAATATTAATATTACAAGACAATTTTTGAAAACTTTTACATCTTCATACCTAGTGGAAAGAGATTCATTTTAGCCAACAATTTTCTCACAACAACAAAAAGTAGCTTGTCCGTCACTAATTGGGGAGATTTGAAGTTATGTCTCATAAATCTAAAGATAAATATGAAAAATTCACTGTCGAAGCACCAAATTCACCCCTCTCACTATAGTCTGTTTTGCTTGTACACCTATTATATGTAAGAATATTTGCTTGTTTACTTTTTGTGCCATTATTATTCTGAAAGTATGAATAAAAATGCTATGTTTTTCTTTTCATCTGATTTCTTTTAATTTAAGTTATGTTTTTTTACTCTGTAGCTAGACTGTCAAACTGGATTTTTTAGAAAGTTGTTGTACGTTTAAGAAGTTTATTTTCGTTTTAAAAACTCAAGATTAAAAGAGCCCTTATACTGTTACTTACAGCACCTCAGTAGTTTTAGAATGATTATTAGGAAGAGGGTCCACGAAAAACTCCAAAACATGCCAACAGTGGAAACAAAAACGGAACGATAAAGTTTGGGAACTCTTTCCTAGACCAAAAAAGAGGCAAGGCACTCCCAGTCCCAGATTAAGGGGCACTTCACACTTTAAATTAATTAAAAAAGCACTTAGAAAAAAAAATTTACCTTAGAAAATGTGTCTTTAAAACTTTATACATAATATTCATACAAAATCAATATAGCATAATAATAAATTGATAGTAATTATTTTGTTTATAAAAAGAAGTTTTATAATGTTTATTAAATTTAAAGTAAAAATATTAAAAAATTCAGATTTAGACTCTAATCGACCTCTAGCAACTAAAGGAAAAAACATGGCAGTTCCATTTTAAGGTGAGTTTTGCGTGAACCTGAAAAGAAGTTTAATGAAGGCTTTCTGAAAACTTAAAAGGGGCATGGCCTTTTAAGAAATGTTTCTCATTCTTTTAATGTTAAATGTGAACAATCAGTGATGAAGTTGAGTTGCAGGAAGAAAAGGTTCAATGTGATCCAAAACTTTAAGGTAGCAACAGCAATTTTGCCACCTAGTATTGGAAATAGACATGAAAATGAAAATTAAAGCTATACCTATTACTGTGCATTTCTAACACTGCCTCATGATTACAAAACACTTTTTATGAGACTTTCTTAACTAGTTAATTTTGCAGTAAATGTCACTCCAATTTTTTTAACGCAACTTTGACGTTTCAAACATTTTCTGCTTATCACAAATCTGCACTGTAAAATAGTTTTTCTTTTCTGAAGTGAAGCTTTTTAATCAGGGCTTTGAAATTCTGATCCAGAACCTTTTTATGTGACAGAAAGTGATATAAAGGGCCCGCGCTAAGCATTCGCCACCGTCCCAAATACTATAAAATTGTAAATTCAGCAAAAAAATTGATTTATCTTGAGTATTAGCGAATAAAAATTCTTTAAAATTTCCAACGGAAACTAAAAGATGCAAATTATGGAGAAAAATAATTGAAATTAATCTTTGAGACTCTTGAAATTTGGCTAATACACTAGTTAAGAACTTGAACAGGGCTCCCTAGGCCCTGGATATTGTTTCTAGTCAGGGTTGGCAAAGGTGGACCCAGCCCAGAAAAACCCGCCCGGGTTTTTCTGGGTGGGTCCACCAACAAAAACATATCCGGGTTTATGTCAAAAGTGGGTTTTTGTTAATTTCTAAGTTTTCAACAAATATAGTCAATAATAATATCTCTTCTAAATTATACATAAAAAATAAGTAAGAAATCAGGTTTATTTGAGATAATTTTTCTTAGAGTAATTTTTTTTTTATAAAATAATTATTATTTCTTCAATTTTCAAGCCATCGTCCAGAAAATTTTTCTATACTTTTTGTTGCAAAATACTTATTACTATTTTCATTTCTTCTAACCGTATTGCATTTAGTATATGATGATTTTCAAGTGCTATACTATAGAGGTACCATACCACTGACTTGAAGCACTACGTGGATTTAAAAAAAAAGAAAATGCTTCCCCATGCAATTTATTATTACTAAAATATTATGACAAGCATTTATTAATAAATTTAAAATTCTTGCCAAGTTCTAATGTTAACCTAGTTTTTTCTTAAGATTATTTCAAAAAAAAAAAAAAAAAGGTTAAGAGTCCCCCTCCTCCATCTGAAATAAAACAGTTTTGGTTTTGAAAATAGGAGGGGGTAGACACTTCTCTTATCTCAGACACACACCTATTATTGAGATATGCCTGAAAAAACCATGCAAATGACACGACTAGATATTGAAGCAGGCTACTTAATGAGAAAAGATGATTATTTCTATTAATAAACAAGTGCAAATGGTTTTAATTTTTTAATGGCATAAGAAGTTTTTGACACTTTCACACCCTACATGTTGCTGTAATTGTAGGAAAGCCCATTTGCAACAGTTCTTCTATTTTATAAAAAACAAGTCATAAAAGTTTATAGCTGAAACCATTGCCCAAAGCTTCTTAAATATACACATAAAATATTACAATTCGGTTGATGATATTAATAATTTTAATTATTAATCCATTGACATTGATTAAATGCGACTCAGAACTTTAACTTAATAAATATATTTTTATATGAATGCATACATTATATATCAATACCCGCATAAGAAATAAAATGTAACATACAAAAACCCAGAAAAACCCTCAAATACCCAGAAACACCCGGGTGGGTTGGTTTTTTTGTAGAAAAACCCGGGTTTTGTCCAACCCTGTTTCTAGAACTTGCTTGAAACAATAATAAATAAAACAATTAGCTTTAAGGCTGAACTTAAAAGCAGACATTTGGCTTTCGAAACTTTTCAAATAGGATTTTTGATGTTTTATTAAATGTAAAATAATAGTAAGTCATTATTTTCACTTAACAAACTAAATTTAAAGCTAAACTTAAGCAAGCATATACTGTCCGCTCCGCTTAATCCGGTAATGGATAAAAGAATATCTTGCTGACACGAATAAAACATCTCGGAAACGAATATTTCTCATGTCATGGACTTAATGTTAAAGGTCCTTGCTGAATCAAATAACATTTCCTGGAAAAGACAGTAGGTCATCACAGCGGGGCTGACATTTGTATTTTGGGTATTTAAAAATATATTAAATTTTTCAAGATATTTTATAGAATAAGTGTCATTACAACTCTCAATCTCATATGAATTGTTGCCACAGTTATACGGATGAGTTTGAAAATTGCTGTTTATAATCTTTTCACTAAATTCTAATTTTATTGTAAATATTACAAAATCTCCAATTGCTGTTTATTTTAGTTTATCAAAAAACGATAATTTCTC
The DNA here is from genome assembly GCA_038373865.1 of Uloborus plumipes. Lineage (NCBI taxonomy): Eukaryota > Metazoa > Arthropoda > Arachnida > Araneae > Uloboridae > Uloborus > Uloborus plumipes. Next base: position 45,742 of record JAXGGA010002689.1, read on the forward strand.
TTAGGAAGCTGATAAACTGTGACATGAAGAAAATTTTAAACGGATATTTATCGTATAAAATAATAAGTTACCTACAAGAGGACTTTTGCCTCCATTCGGTTACTTTACTATTCTAGGCTGATGAGTGCCAAAAAGCACGAAACTGCAGTCCTTGGATGGAATGGCCGAGTTGGCGGCATATTACAATTTATCATAATTCAAAATCGATGGATAAAAAATTAAAATGCTTCCCTGAAGTTAAAAGTTTCACTTTTATCATGTGTTCTGATGACACACCCTGTACTTTTCAACTGGTAAGAATTCAATATGCAATATATTACAAACTTTAGTGATAATGGGCTGCACAAAATATGGCATCAGAGGCAAAACTCATGATGAAGACTGCGAAAAAGCAAATTGTGCTTCCTATCATAATTAAGAACATATTTCAGCGCAAAATAAAAAAAATAACACTTAGGGGAAAGAAACATCAAGTCAACGTTGTTTAAGGTAACAGTTTGTTATTAAACAATTTACATAATAACGATAACTTTAAAGAGATATTAAAAAGAAAAAACTTGATTTAGAATTAAAACAAGAGACATGAATAAGACCAAAGTGATACCTTCAATACATGAATATTTAATACATTTCTGCAGCATACATTTCCTAATATTGCGTAAATCTACATAAATTTTAATATTTTATACGGAAAGGAAAACAACACTGCTGCAAACGGTTTATAAGGGTTTAGCATCCACTAATTTAAACCAATACCCACAATAACATCGCTTGGGTTCATCTTTATGCACCCAAATCCAATTAATTGTCGTGGAATCTTCTTCACATATACAGCCGACAATTCTTCTGTCTTCAAAGGATGGAACTAAGTTAGGTTGATCTTTGGTTCCTGGACCTCTCTTTGCAACTTTCATGCCGAAAGGGTCATCATTCCCGGCTGCTCGAGCTAGCAGCTCCTTGCGTTCTAGTCCAGTAGCATGTTCAATATAAGCAGGTAGTTTTCCATCTGATTTCGAGCTACTAAGCCGAACAGAAGCATTTGCAGCTTGGCAGAGGCGTAAGGGAATTCTTACATGGCGGAAAAGTGCCATTGTTAATGGGAAAACGTATTAAATGGATTTGTATTCTTGTAATTTTACAGACTAAGGTCAAAGTAAAAAGTTCTTATAACAAACAGCGTTACTGTTGCCAACTGAAACAATCTGATTTTGAATGTGTAATGCAAAAAAAAAAAAAAAAAAGATTTATTTACTGCATTTAAGCTTATAAAAAGTCAAATATGAAGAAATTTTATTTGAATATAGAATGTTTCTGACTTAATAAACTAACCAGTTATCTGTTACAACTCTTCTGATTAGTCATCATGTGCCTGAGTTAACCAACTGTTCGAGCACAACCAGCGGAATCGTTCTCTGAACGAGTGAAATGAAATGAAATGCTACTATTTTGGCTGCACCGCAAAAAAAACAACACTTAGGCTGTTAAACAACGTGGGAACAGGCTATGTAATAATGCCCGAGCTGGTGGAAAATATTACAATGGATGAACCAATAATCAAGAACGTTCATGTAAGTATGCATGACTGCTTTCCTAGTTAATTCAGATGATTTTTTTTTCATTGTAGTTTAGTTTGATAAAAAAACATTCTGTAATAATAACAATACATTAATCCCTTTCCGAACACAATGCCAGCAATTCACAACATGTTATCTTTCCGTGTAAAGATAAAACAGCCTGTGATTAACTTTAATTTTTCGAGAAATTGCAAACCCCTCCATCCCCAGACGTTACAGAAAATTGCGATGTTTATTGTCAAATTTGAAAAGTTGTCCGAGAGTATCCCTTCTTTTTCTGTTAACACGTACCATCAATTAGCTGAAATTACTGTATCCGAACCTAACACTACACTACTACAGGGTACTCTTTCCCTTCCACTGCATATGATGTATCTCTACTGACAGTTTTTTTTTTTTTTTTTTTTATCTGGAGCTGAACAATCTGTAATCCAGCAACTCCAGAGGTATGGCTTTGAGTAGGAAACGTAGAAAAATTTGACCATAATAGGTGTAAAATGCACCAATCTTCACCTGGCAGGCATCAAACCTGCTATCTGCCAGTTGCAAGTCCAATGCAGTGTTTAAAACTAAATGTCGTGATGGTCATAAATATAAAGTTCTAGGCGTCTGAACGCTTTGTTAAGCTTTTCATTGGACTCTGTCTTTGAGCACCCGCCACTGACCTGTTCTGTACACACGCTGCTGTTGTCCTGTTAAGGGCTATTTCTGGTACCATGATCAACAACAAATATATTTGATAGTTTTACTGTTATGTATCTCTCTCAAAATTGAGTATCACCAAGTTTTGTATACTTGTAAAATATGAAACTTGTAATACTATTGAATACTCATTTTCTGTTGTGCATAACAGCCATGTGCAAGCATGCACCACAGTTCTCTCATTTAGGAGAAATGTCTATGAAAGTTAATGAGGTTTTATATCCAGTGTTAGAAAGTCAGTATATTTTGTGACCAAGTCTTTTCCGACCCTTCGATTTACGTAGTTAATCATAGTCATTTATGTTCATATTCATGTATCCTTCTTTGAGTATTTTACTTATATTTTAGATTCTCGAAGCAGTGAAGCTCTTGAAAAAGACTGTTAAAGTTTCTTTTGGTGACAGTAGAAAAAAGTCACTTCTAGAAGATGAAAATCAGCAGCCAATTTTCATGCAAGTCACTGTCAAAAAAATTCCACCTCGAAAAACGATAAAATTGATAAAAGTGTAAGTATTGCCTTTTTACTTCATTTGTACTTGAAAATATAATTAGCTGAAATTGCTGGAGGACAAGATTGAACTTATCAAGGTTATAAGGATACACCAAAGGTCCTATTTAAAAAAGATGGGGTAAAGTCTGGAAAAGGAAATGTGTAGAGTGAAGGGGATACTTAATAGGTGGCTTTTTTAACCCCCCCCCCCCCCCCCCCCAACTTCTCTGAATTAAGAAGTTTTTTTTTTTTTGTTTTTTTCTTTTTTACAATTAATATGTAAAATCATTTCTAACTTGCAAAAACTATTAATCTTAGTATTTGTAGTAAAATATCTGAGGTATAAATTTACACAGGAATACACTTTTAGTGTTAATTCATCTTATCCATGTTTATCTCAATAAAATTTTCCTCTAAACTGTCTCTTTTCTTTTCACTTGTTATTCTATTTATTGCATGTTTCTGTGTCTCTAATCAGGATTTGGATTTGAATGTCTACACTCGTTTTTGATTCTACCAGGGCTCCCGCCGGTGCTCACAAAGCTGGGTCCCGAGGACCCACCATTTTTGAAAAAGTGGGTCCATTTTGAAAATAGTGGGTCCTGCACTCTACAAAAAAAAAAAAAAAAAAAGAAAGAAAGAAAAAAGAAAAACTTAGCAATTAAATGAATGTGAAGTAATAATTTTTAATCGATAGTCAAAATTATTATAAAATGTAAAGATTTATTCTTGAAATATTTATTATAGTATGCTAATTACTTTTTGACAATGGGTGAATTAAGACAGAGGCGCAAACGTAGTGCAGTGCAAATGACGATGGCGACTGCCTTCGTTGTCTGTAATGTTATTTATTTTACATAACCTGAATATGTAGTGTTGTTTATTTTACGAAGCCTTTATCGCAAAAAAGGAGATTCAGGCTACGTAAAATAAACAACATAACAAATTCAGACTATAAAATAAACAACTTTACGGACAACAAAGTCGTCATAGGTCGCGTTGGGGAAAAAAGCATAGCTAATCCGCACCACCTTAATTTTACCCTTTTATAACTGATAAATCCGTCCCGCGGGACGAATTTTAGCGCGGCCCGCAGGACGCGTTAAGTTTCAAATATCGGGTCCATTTTCTGAAATCCGCGTATTTTACGCACCATAGCGCGTCAACGGGACCCCTGTCTACAGATTTTATTGTCTCAATCTAAGCTATTTTTATTTACTGCAATGTTGAAAATGCAAAATCACTTTATTATATTTTTCTGTGAATAAAAAATATACTAATACCTCTATTACTTTTACTTACCTAGCTATTTTTCTATTTTAATACCTCTATTTTCTTAGGAAGAGTTATAGTTTCATCACTTTACTCCAAGTAGTTTAAAAAATTGCAATAATTTTCTTCTGTTATTATTTCTGGTAGTAAATAATTAAATATGTTATTGATTAGGATTGGTAGTATTATGAAAAGAATTTCACGACACTACCAAAGAAACCAATATTAGTTTCATTTATAGCTCAAAGTTGTGCTGTAAAATGTTTAATATTTAGATGGAAAAAAGCTTACCTTTCAAAACGTTTTATGTATGATAAAGGTTTGCATGATCATTTAACATTTTTTTTCTTTCTAATCATTCATTGAAAAATACTAAATTGATGATAAAATGTGGATTGGACACTTATTTTATATTGTATGATTAATTTTAGTGTATGTAACTACAATAAACAAAAAACATAGTTACTTGATAATTTTTAGAAAATATTGTCAGCATTTTCCTAGAGAATAAATTAAAGGTAGTTTAATGTCAGATCATAAAATGGCACTACTATAGTGATTTCATCTCTAAAGTTAAGAGAAAGAGAACTACATCAAAGCTGTTACAAGTCTCAAATATACATATATATGTATTATTTCCAGCTGAAAAATGATTTTTTAATGCATTTACACGTCAATTTCAGGCACAGTTAAAGTTAAAACTTCACTCATAAAAAAGTTCGAAATGAATCAATTGTGAAATCTTTCACGCTGCGCCATATTTCAAGTGAAAGATGCTCTAGTTTAAATTTTTCCCTTTCTTTTAAGTTTGTCCCATCCTTAATTTTCTTTTCAAAAAACAATACCATGTCTTGATTTCAGCATGAAAGGGAAAATAAATAAATAAACGATTTTACCTTACATTTTTCCAATTTTTTGGAAAATTTCGGAGGGGGCTGTAGCCCTATCAGCCCACCCCCTGAATACGCCACTGGCAACCAGAGGTCGAAATTAGTATTAGTCAGTTAGGTGCCAATGGCACCTGATATTTTTTTCTTAGTTGCCAAAATAATTTCCTTGGTTGCAATTTCCAAATTACATTGATTAGGTGCATAAATTTTGTTAAGATTTACATAAATTATATAATAAGCATGAAAATTTGAATTTTACAGATCTCAAATGCAAATGTGACTATTACTGTAATAGAATTAAATGAAAAGAATACCCCTAAACACCCCCCCCCCCCAAATATCCCTCTATTTTTCTCTCAAAAAGGAAAAAAAAAGAATAATTATATTTTTTTTGCTAATAAACTTGGTTGTATTTTGCCTTTTATCTGCAGTCTTCTTTTTCAAAAATTTTCTACACTGGGTTCGGGCTTTATATGACTATGTAGTTTTTTTTCTTTGATGTTGAATTATTCTTTGAGGATCAATTGTTATTTTTTTTACAAATCTAATAAACATGTTAACATATTTTTTCACTTGAAACACTCAGAATGGCATTCAGAGGTGGAGGGAAGGGGTAAAAACAGATTTTTGATAAAATGTTTTTATATTTTTATTTTTCTTCATATTCTGATACAAATTTTCAAGTACTGTTGAGCTAAAAATATAGAACTGTGGATAAATAAATGCTCAACATAAAAAAGATTAAAGAATATTATACATGACAGCAGAAGTTTTGGACTACAAGAACCAATTTTAATTCCAACTTTTTTTACTTTTTTTACGGAGCGGGGGGGGGGGGGCTTAAAAGACAAGGGGTGCAAAAAAATATCCTTGTATTTTAGTTGAATAGGCTTTGCACAACATAAAATTTAAGAAATTATCAGAAGAGGTACAACCGAGAAACAGATGAAAAAAGATTGCTGCACACCTGCAATGTGCTAAGCCTTTTTCCCACGTGCATGGGAAATCGGACAAAAACGAATTAATCTGCAGCGTTTTTCGTAGAATTGTCATTAATTGTTGCACTCAAACAGTAAAAAAAAAAAATCTCAGAAACATCGATTACGGCGATTTAATTAAAAATTGCGTAAGAAAATCAGCTTGAGCGTTAAAAAAAGTCAAACTGCAAAATGTCAGTGCAAAACACGTCAAAGGCATTATGTATATCAATATGCGAGAGATGAGGCTTTCATTTAGCAGTTTAAACTTCCAAAAAAGCTTAAACAGTTGTAGATTTTTTTGTTTTGTATGTGTTTGCCAAACCTTTGTCTCTCACCTGCCGCTCTGTGTTGACATGAAGTGATGAGTGAATCTCCATCAACTAGTGCAGAACAGCGATTTCCAGGAGAGGGTGGGGAAGAAAGGATTAAGGGGAAACAGGTGCAAAGGAACAAAAGGCACAGCATGTGCTGGTGATGTCTTTGGGGGGAGGAAAGAGGAGATACTGGTCATTCTGCTGAGGGCCGATTCTGCCATTATAGCAGGACGCTTTTCTGCTATTGTGAGGTTGATGTTCTGAAAACTGACCTTGAGCTACTGGAAAAGGACAGGGAAGCACAAGTTAGGCGTCAAAGTGACGACTAGTTTCAAAATCGCGGTCGTCAAAACGAAATTTAAAGTTGCAAAATACGACTAACGACCGCTAATTTCGAGCACTGCTGGCAACTGATAATAGTTGTTGTAAAAATGAGTCAGGTTTGACTGATATAGAAAGTGGAGAAAGCGATAAATATTTTTACATTTTTATTTTGTAATGCTAAAAAATATGTTCCTATCCTCAAGAATCAAAATATTTAAACAAGAAGCAAAACAAAATTAATGTGTGTTGACTATTAATGACATCATTCGTTAATTGTCTCAGAAGCATTCATAGTAATTGAATTGTTTATAATTCGCTTTATAAAATGTTTCTTTTGCAAGGTAAATGTATTTTTGTGCATTAATTAGCTATATTAAATTCTTAATGAATATTCAAAATGTTAATGTAAGGCCTAAAAATATTTGCTTTGTTTTAATTTAATTTTTTATAAAATTATTATAGTCAGTTAGGTTTTCTTGACATAATTTTAAAAATAGTATTGTTAATTTCTTTTTTACATGTTTTATCAATATTATTTAAAAAATTATAAGTCTCGTATTATGACTTAAGTTGAACATCTGTTTACAACGTTAAATTAAAGATATTTTTAAAACCTTGTTTTTTCCAACATGTTGAAAAAGACCAAACTGGGGCTGTTAAAAACTTTTCGACCCCTGAATTTTGCTACATGCTGGCTAATGCAGGGTAATACAGTATTTTATTTACTTATTTTTTTAAAGGCCTTTAAAAAATTCTTTAATGAAAGATGATACTGAAGTCTGCCTCTTCACTGGAGATTTGGATAAAAAAAATCGTAAAGCAGAAGTGGAACCAGATGTTTTGCATTATAAGAATTTGTTGAAGGAACAAAACATATCAGAGGTTACAGAGGTAAGTAACTAATATGAACCACTTTAATAATTTCAAAAATTTATGAAAGCTTTCACTGCATTGCTATGATATTAATGTAAAATCAATATCACTTTTTGATATAGTGATGAACAATGGGACAGTGCAACTACAGAAATAAAAATATATAGATTAAAATATAGATGAATTACATCAGAATGTGACTTGGATAAACGTTAATAATGTGGGAAGCTTCTTTACTGTAGACCTGCCATGCAAATTATATGCATGTTTCCAAGATTTGATGAAAACTTTTTTGGACTTGAGAAGGAGTAAGTTTGATACATGGGTTTTACATGGGAAAAAAACAGAAAACGTTTTAAAACTATTAAACACTTGAAAAACTATTGTTTTTGCTAATTTAAAAATTACTTTGGCAGTGATATACCCCATGGCAGGGAGTCTCCCAACATGTTACAAACATTCATGCTTTTGAACCTTTCACCTATCTAGAATTCAGAAAAATGTTAATGGTTAGTATTAATGTCCACTCTAGAGGAAAAAAAGGGCAGGGCGCTGGTGTCTGAAAAGGGCACTATTTATCACAAAAAGGTCACTACTTCAACCTAGAGACAACAAGTATGTTCTCTTTTGTTCAAAGCGGCCTGCAAAAAATGTTACCGTCAGATTTGTTTATAAAGGGAGAAATAAAACTTTGCCCTTTAGTAAACTAGGATTAGTTCCCTTTGGACTTCTAGAGCCTAGAGGGTTCACACAATTAAGGCCACCTGAAAGACATTGAAAATGCCAAAAAATGATTTTTTCTTTATAAGAAAAGGACATGTGTCCTTTTTGGAAGATTACTCTTAAATTATTTTGCTTCATATTGATTATTTATTTATAATGCTTTATTTATTTACTACATATTATTCTTTATATTATATGCTTGAATCATAATGCATTATAAAGCAAAAATTATTTACTATGACTTATTTATCTGACATATTATGTGTTTCTTATTAGGTTCTTATTAAGTGTTTCGAAATATTTTCTGCTGAACTGTGAAAATTTAAAGTAGAAATGTTTTATGCTCGTTTTAATAAATAAATAGGTTATCATGCATTTATTTTAGGTTATTACTTTACGCCAATTACGGACAGAATTCAAAACTTTTGAAGCTAAAAGACAGTTAATGGCAGCATATGATGTATTTTTAGCTGATTCTAAAATTGCTGGTGTATTGCATAGATTTCTTGGAAAAGCATTTTATCGAAAACGAAAGTAAGTTGTCTTTTCTTTTCTGGTATGTCTATGGGTGTCTTTTTCTGGTATTTTCGTTTTGAGAAAATTGATTTTTTTCCCCTTCTTCTATACTTTTAGATTACCTATTCAAATAAATATGAAAACTGCAAATTTGAAAGAACAAATACAAAATGCTCTTTCTGCAACTGTGTTCCCTTTCACTAGTCATGGAAACTCATGGTAAGTGACTTCTTACTAGTTTTTTAGACATCAAATCAACATACAATAAGTCAAAAATGTGAATAAGATTTTGTCTTTTTTGGTCTAAATTACTATTCATTGCGTATTCTACTCTACATCACCATCATTTACCCCTGACTACAAATTTCAGCACATAATGCATGGATAATACTTTCTGTCTTATGATTGCATATTATATGATTCTTTTGGGGGCATGGAAGGGGGGGGGGGATCATTTACTTATTGTTTAAGGAACTTTTTATTAATTCTTAGCACAGGCATTGCTGTGCAGGTACTGCTAGTTTGAGAAAAGAGTTCCATTTTAATGCTTAGTTTTAGTCTGCAAATCACTTTCTCCAGCCGTGCCCAGGATTTAGTAAAGGGTAGGGTTTTTGTATTTTTTTACCTGCTTTGTCAGGATTACATATCAGTGTGTCTAGAATATGGCAAGGAAGGTCAAAATTCCAGAGACTCATCAGTTCAGATTGGCCATAAATGAGCTGGAGGCAGTACACCTCTCATAGACAGATTACTTTTATACTGGTAGCTAAATCAAATTAAGCATACCTGAGTGGAATTAGTAGTTAAAAATGTGATTTTTATAAATACTCAATCAATTTTGGTTTTGAGATGCGCAAATTATATATGATCAATTATTATTATTATTACTACTATTATTATTTATTTATTGTTTTTTTTTTCTTCCAAATTTGGGTTTAAAAGATGGCAGAAGGAGTTGATTCATTTGAAACTTTAAAAGCTCTTTTTTATTTTATTTTTATTGATTTATTTATTTTTTTCAGTACTTCTGAGATTGCTCATCTACAGATGAAAAATAAGCAAATTCTTCACAACATTACTTCAGCTGTTAGAGTTCTGGCTCAAAATATTCCTGGAAAATGGCCAAATATTTTGGGTCTTTACATTAAAACTGCAAAATCTAAAGCTATTCCAATATACATGTCATTTGGTAAGTTTTACTTAATTCTGATAAATTGTGAGGGCTGTTTTTTTTTCAACCTCCAATAGGCTATAAAAAAAAGAATTCAAATACAAAAAAAAAAACTTAACATCAAAAGTAGGGTACAATTCTCTACATAATCACCTTGACAGTTGAAGCATTTGTTAACAGGGGTGATTGTGTTCCAGTATTTTACCGGATTTCTAGTATTTTCATGATCGATTCTGGTATTTTCATGTTCAAAAATACCGGAAAGAAAATATTTTTAATTATGCTTTTATTTTCCCACCTCCGGATTTTTTTGTTTCTTTTTCGAGTTTTCGATAATTATACTTTATAATTATTAATAATATTCATTAAATAGAAATGTTAAAATGCAAATTCTAGTTGTTTTTTTACCCAAGTAAATTATTTTATTTGCATCCGATATGAGAATCAAATTTTTCTCACTTTTGAACTTTTGATGCTTATTACCCTTAGTTAGGAGACAAATAAATGAAATGCAACAAAATGTAACAAATGCAACTTTCATTACTTTATAAATGCTTTTCACACAAACAGTAATTCTGTTAGACTTTTTCTTTCTCCTTAAAATATTTTTTTTGGAGATAATTGCTCATCACCAGCTCAAAAGTAACTTCATTACTCATTTACAATTTAATCAAATGCATGTACAGCATTTTGACTAAAAACTATTTGAATATATGAAATGTGTTAGTTTATGAAAGGAAATTAATTATTATGTATGTATAATTATAAAATTAGGTGTGCTTAAGTAATAGGGGCCTTGGTTTAAAAAAAAACACTCCCCCCCCCCACTTGTTCTTTTAAACTTTCAGGTATTTTTTTTATGAACTCACAATCACCCCTGGTTATATCAGTGAACGAACAGGCTTTATTATAGCCTCCTCGTAAAATGTCCCCCAAGTCCCTGCTTCAGTTCAGGGAACAGATGAAAGTTACTTGGCGCTTGGTCGGAACTTTATGGTGGGTGTTCCAAAATGTCCCAGTGAAATTGCTGAAAGAACCTTTTAGTTACACGATCGCTATGATGATGGGCATTGCCATGGATCAGAGCAATTCCAGTAGTCAGAACAAGAGGTTAATATTAGTATTAGTCATTTAGGTGCCAATGGCACCTGATATTTTTTTCTTAGTTGCCAAAATAATTCTTGCAATTTCCAAATTACGTTGATTAGGTGCATAAATCTTGTTAAGATTTACAAATTATATAATAGGCATAAAAATTCGAATTAGCTTTTTAAAGATCTCAAATGCAAATGTTATTTGACTCACTATAATGGAATTAAATAAAAAGAACACCCCTTTACTCTCTCTCAAAAAAGAGAATATTTTTTTTTTTTGCTCATAAACTTGGTCGTATTTTGCTGTTTACCTACAGTATTTTAGTTGAATAGACTTTGCACGATATGAAATTCAAGAGATTATCAGAAGAGGTACGAATAAGGAACAGATGATAAAAGATTGCTGCACAACTACAATGTGCTAAGCCTTTTTCCCACGTGTATAGGAAAGCGGACAAAAAACGAATTAATCTGCAGCGTTTTTCATAGAATTGTCGCACTCAAACAGTTAAAAAAAAAATGCTCAGAAACATCGATAACGGCAATTTAATTAAAAATTGCGTAAGAAAATCAGCTTGAGCGTTAAAAAAAAGTCAAACTGCAAAATTTCAGTGCAGAACACGTCAGAGTCATTATGTATATCAATATATGAGAGATAAGAAGTTTAAACTTCCAAAGAAGCTGTAACAGTTGGAGATTTGATATAATGACCGTGGTCGCTATAAGGGGTAGAACGTAGAGTATATTAGGATGCAGTCAGAGGTTTTATCAGCGGTCGGTCGTTATATTAGGATGGTCTTTATAACGAGAAGTCAACAAGCGTGGACTGTATGTGTTTGCCAAACTTTTATCTTTATCTGCTGCTCTGTGTTGACATGAACTGATTAGTCAATCTCCATCAACCAGTGTAGAACTGCGATTTCCAAGAGAGGGAGGGGAAGAAAGGATTAAGGGGAAACAGATGCAAAAGGCAGAGCATGTGCTGATGTCTTTGGGGGGAGGAAAGGGGAGACACTGGTCATCCTGCCCAGGGCCGATTCTGCCATAATAGCAGGAAGCTTTTCTGCTATTGTGAGGTTGATATTCTAAAAACTAACCTTGAGCTACTGGAAAAGGACTGGGAAGCAAAAGTTAGGCGTCAAAGTGACGACTAGTTTCAAAATCGCGGTTGTTAAAACGAAATTTAAAGTTGCAAAATAAGACTAACGACCACTAATTTCGAGCACTGGTCAGAACGCTTCTTCGTTTTAGCTCTCTATAAGTGTTGCAAAATTTCACTATAAGAATCTGCAGTACTTCGCAAAACACTTTGCAATTCACGCCTGGTGAGCGAATCAATAGTGACAGCCATGTTTATGGGACAGCAGCTCAACAGAAAATGACATGTTGGACTCTCCAGTGACAGGTTATGTAGAGGGAGAGATGCAGAGTCACCTAATATGCTCATCAGGCATCTGCCGCATGCCTGGCGTTCATACCGTGTGATCGGAGGTTGAAAAAAAAACCAACCCTCGTAGAATGATTTTCCATTACATTGAAAATTTACCAATTTAAATTCATGTGGTAGCTCACAAAATTTAAAATTAATTAGACTTTAAAAGGTGCTTATTTTAATTTCTATTCTTACAAGAAGGCTCTTGATGAAAGAAAATTTAAGGATATCAGGGAGATTGAATTACGAAAAAAAAAATATGATGTGAATATTTAGTAAGTATTCACATGCTTTTAAAACGAAAGCAAAGTATACTTTGGGAATCCCAGAATACAAAAGATTTTCTTTTTTTTAAATCATTTTCTCCAAAAACATGTATATTTTTATTTTCTTTGAATTTTAAATGTCTAAAATTGTTCCACTTGGTTATTACTTGTATGTACACCTTATTTTTAATGCTTCATCAGTGTCGTGCTACACAGAAAATAAGCATTTTGATGCTTTAGCATCTGCTTTGTGGTTTACGATTCTTAGTATACATCATGTAGACTTGTGACTGATTAACTGTTACTTATATCGGTGCATTTATTTGCGTACAATTAACGTTAGTTCTTAAAAAATACTATAAATGTCTTTAATAATGAAGTAAATATCTTTTTGATATTTTATGATCTTAAAACCTCTATATCTTGAGTTCCTGTTACATTGTCATTTTTGAATTCAATCCAAAGCGATCTTTACCAACGTTAAAACTTAAGAGACAAAATGTATTCCTTTTAGTATCAGCTAGTCATATTGTTCTTCAGATATCGTAAGACATGTAACCTAGAGAAAATTACATGTACGAGTAAGTTTTGTTTAGAAATTCCGTCCATTAGAAAACTGAAAGAAAGAGAGCTTTGCTGAACTGGGATAAAACATCGTGAGTTTCACTTTTAAATCATGGAAACCAGTTATTTTTGCTGGATTCTGTAAATATATGCTGTCTAATAGTTAAAATTTTCGATTGAGATAAAACTAAAATCTAAGTATTGTTAAACAAAACGAAGATCACTGAAAGATAATTTTCGTTGTTTAAGGTGCAAGGTTACTATCGGAAGATTATTAACATTGGTATATTTGTAATCAAAGCAGTTCAGACAGCAAATTATTCAACAACGTAAATTCTGAAGAATATATTAACTTTCTGACTTTATTTCAATAGTTTATTTTTATAACTTTATCAAAACCTCTGTATCTCGAAACCTCCTTGTCTCTAATTTTTCTTTTCCAGTGAAATTCGAGATAGACAGGTTCGACTGTAATGGCAACAAAATCATGTCCTTAATGAGTTTTCAGCTATATCATGTCTTGAGCTGTTGTTGTTGTAACTGAAGCCACTCGCGTACTAGAGCCCGAGTAGACACATTTGTCCAATTTAAGGTGGAATAGGTACGGCTTCTGTTACTATAAAGTCACACCGTTACAGAATTTTTACGAGCATCATTAAGGTAAAAGTCCGATTTAGCTCGACCATCATGCCATAAGATGCTTTTATAGGGCGGGCAGCCATTCAAACAGAAAAAGGACAAGAACAAGGGAGAGTGAAAGTACATCCATGCACAAGCTGGGTCGAACCCGGAGCTTCCTCATTCCGGTCAGACTCCTCGGACCACTGGAAAAAGTGACCGGCCTGCTTTGATTTAAATTCACTTTAGCTAAAAAAAAGGTTTTTGTGGGAGAAACACAGTAATCAATTACTTACAGTTTAACAATCATGGTCTTGGTCATTCTCTTCTAGTGTAATCCATTTGTTTTCTCCTTGTCTCTTTTGATTTTGGGTTTAGTATGCACATGGTTGGCGGTTGTCAGTTCTTGAATTGTTGGGATTCCTTGGCTGTATGATGTTTATTTAAATCAAATCTCTTTTTCCCCATGTCAGAAATTTCTATAATAAGTCTTTTTAGCTACCCAGCAGACATTCATTATTTCACTGAAAAATTCAACTATTAAAATTATCCTCAGTGAGTTTAACACTTTGTAAAAGTCATGACATCCTGACAGTACCAGGGTTTGACTATAATTGAGTCTGTAATTTCAATTTTGAACTAGCTGTTAATGTATGTATTTTATTTGTTTTATTTTTGAATCAGTTGTCACAAAATATTTATATTTTTGTATGATGTGAGAGATATTTAAATTTGAAGTGGAGCAATTTTTTAATAATAAACTTGCATTGAAACTTATACTATTTTGTTATATTTATAGGCAGTGCAAATGAAGTTTCCATGCAAAAGCGTCACAAAAAAGAGTTTGTTGAAGCCGAAGAGTTAAGTACTGTACCAAATGCTAAAGTAAAAGTGTTCAAAGATGGACATATAATTGTGCAACAGATGAATGATAGCGATGCAGAAAACGAGTCTATGGTTAAAAGTCAACAGCCAAGGCAAAAAAAGAGAAAATTTGCAACAAAAAATGTGAATGCTTTAACAAACGGAAATAAAAAAAGGAAAATATAGATTTTATAGCCTTTTTATCATTTTTATTCCATTATAATTTGCATTCCTAACTAAGTTTCTTGTATTTAAAAATAAATTCAATTTAAACGACAACTCTTCTTTATATATTTTAATATGATATTATTTTAATGCAATTGAACTGGAAGTACTGCTTATCTGACTCTGCTCCTCTTGTCTGAATTTCTGATTTAATATTTGAATTTATTTGTTCTTTACTTCAAAAGTTTTCTTTATAATATGTACTCTAAAAAGATCTCAGAAACATTGTTATTTGTCAAACTATGCATGTATAAGAACATGTAGAGGAAATTAGATGGAATGATTCTTTCCAGTTTGACTACAGAGTATCAGATTTAAAAAATCTTATTTGAAATACAGTATTTAATATGCAGAGTTCACTTTCCTCCTAAAATTTCTGAAAATTTTTGCATCTCCCAAAACTTTGTTGTTGCTTCTAAAGAAATTAGAAAATTTCACAGGTGTCTGTTTGGGAAATTTAGTGGACCCTTCAAATTAATACCGAAATTAACTTTTTACTAAATATTTTCGTCCCTTCTTAATCGGGTAATGGATAAACTAATAAAATCTCTTGGAACCGATATTTTCCCATGCCACAGACCCCAGTGGCAGAAACACCGCGACACGGCGACATCGTCGCCGCCAGTGAAACCCTCTTGCAGACAGTTTTTGTCTGCACTAATAAAAACAACTTAGAAAAGTTGTCCGCAACTTTCGGCCAATTTTTTTCCCCTCTTGAGCATGCTTTGACTAAAGGGCTTTTTTTTCCTCCCCATTTAGCCGCTGGGGGAAAAAAAAGTGTTACAGAAAAAAAAAATCTGCTGTGGCCAAACATGGCGCCCGAAACTTTTCTTCGCTTTTTTGCTCGTTAGAGCAGCTGCGTTTTTTTTCACTGGAGTTATTTTTTACTTGAGATACGGCTGCATTTTTTTTTCATTCATTTACGTGATATCTGTCCTCCCTCCTTCGATTTTTGTCCGTTTTTCTATGAAAAAAAAATGCAAGTTTTCTTTGTACCGTGGGCAAACATGGCGCCCGAAACTTGACTTTGCTTTTTCAAACTTCAGAGCAGGCATATTATATTTTACTACTATTATATTTTTGTTTAAGATAAAGCTGGATTTTATTTCTCATTCATTTGCATCGCATCTGCTCCCCCCCCTCAGATTTTAATCAATCGGTGCTTTATTAACAAAAGTTTTTTTTTTTTTTTTGGATTCATGCTCAGAAAATTGGCTTCTCTATATTTGGTGTAAAGTGAATTTTTGCCAAATTTATAGGTCACCCCCCCTACCACCGATCTTTTTGCACATAGTAATTTTAGTCTTTTTTGTGACTTTTAAAACACAGAAAGTCAAGCAGAAAAAAAAAAACACCGTTTTTTGAAAAAGATTTTAGTTTATGCTCAATGGATCATTAAAAGAAATCAATAGTTTGATCACTGGTAGTGCCCTTTCTATGTCCTAATTTAAAGTCCTACCCTTTTTTTGGAAAAAAATATTTATCAAATTCAAGTTTGTGACCTGATAATACCTGCAAAAACAGCTCAATACATTTTTGTCTTAATTTCAAAATTATTCTGAACATTTTAATAAAAAAATCTTTTTGATTTCATTAAAATGACCACAGTTAAAAATGTCTTGTCTTGAACCATGTCATTAATGCAACGGCTCTTGCAAAAAAAAAATGAAATAAAAAATTAAAACCTCAGAAAGAGCTAAAGATATCCAAATAGAATTTTAGAAGATTAATGAAATAGTTAATGGAACAAATAGAAAAAAAATCATTATAAACTGAAACAATGAGTTTCATAACCTGGATAAGTGATAAGGATGCAAACCTATGGTGCTCCCCCTCCCCGCACCATTATTAAAAATTAAAGTTTAAACTTTTTTATAATTTTGTACCAATCTTGATTTTTCCTGTGAAAAAAGTAAGATAAGTTTTTAGAAGCCTTTCTTTTTGAAATCTTTTATCAGAATTTCATCTTTTCCTTTTTCTTTTTTGAGTGACATGCTCAACAGGTCACAACTTACGGACCGCATATTACACACTCCTAACATCAAAAGTAAAAAACAAAATGAAAAAGAATACATGATGCTTACAATATTTTAGATAATGTGCTACAAATTATAGTTATTATTAAATTATACTTGTTTAATATATGACTAGTATATTAAAATTTCACTCAAAATTTGCAGACAAATAATAAAATTGTCAAAGTTTGTCGCAGACAGCTAGAAAACTTTCTGCCACTGGGCCACAGACGCAATGGTAAGGATCCCCACTTAATCGAATAATATTTCTTGGAATCGACACTATTTGTTTAAGTGGAGCTGACAGTACTTCAATATAAAAATATTTTTCACAAAACTTTTACTTATAGAGCAGACTATTCAAAAAATTCATCCTTTGAAAAATGAACTCTTTAATCTTTAAAACATGTGTTTCACAAGTCTACGTAAAAAAAATACAATTTTAGCTGTTTCTTACATCACTATCTTGATTATTTAGAAATTTCAAAATCCAATTTCATCCACTTCTGAAGAGCTCGCTTTTTAATTTAAGGGGCCCACCGCTTATTAAAATCACATTTGTTCCGAGGATATTTGATTTCATTGAGCGGCTGATTTTTAACCGGCATACATAAAATTACAAATAGAAAAGGTTTTAAAGTTTAAATAAAAAAAATAATAAATTAATTACTATTATCTATATTTCATATTAAGTTAAGTAAAACATAATTCAAATTTACCTTATACCTAAAAAGTACATTTTTTAAATTACATAAGGGTTTTAAAATATTGACTTATTGTTGTTTGAGAAGCATAATTTGGAAGTAAAGATCGTTCTTAAATCTTGACTTTTTAGGCATGTTTTTCTAGCAAACGATTTGTACTCAAATTGAATGACATGAACTGTCAACCTCCGCAATATTGAAAATGAAGAAAATTCTAGTTTTATTCAGACTAGAAAAAGCTTGTTTTCTCAACCCCCCCCCCCCCCCATAGTTTTAAACATATACTCTCCAAAAACTTGATTTTATAAAACAGCGCTAATGATTTTATTAAAGGATGGTTTGAACTTGTGTTGATATAATAAAGATTCTGTTCTTCCAGATTTGATTTTATAATCCAGTGATTTTATTAGCGGTGTGCACTGTAAAGTGTAATTTTACTTCTTGGACATATATAATTTTATTCCTACCCTTAATTTGCGCATTGCTTAATTTTTTCTTTTATTTGTTTTTATCATAAATCACTCAAGGAATGTCAGGGATGATTGTGTTCCGGTATTTTACCAGATTTCCGGTATTTTTATGATCGATTCTGGTATTTTCATGTTCGAAAATACCGGAATTAATTATGGTTTTATCTTCCCACCTCCGGATTTTTTTTTCTTTTTCGAATTTTCGATGATTTTCCCGATAATTATTAATAATATTCATCAAATAGAAATGTCAAGATGAAAATTCTAATTGTTTTTTTACCTTAGTGAGTTATTTTATTTGCATCCGATATGAGAATCGAATTTTTCTCACTTTCGTACAACAGACAGTAATTTTGTTAGACTTTTGCTTTCTCCTTAAAATATTTTTTGGAGATAATTGCTCATCACCAGCTCAAAAGTAATTTTATTACATTTAATTAAATGCATGTACAATATTTTAACTAAAAACTATTTGAACATATGAAATGTGTTAGTTTATGAAAGGAAATAAATTATTATGTATGTATAATTGTAAAATTAGGTCTGCTTTTAAGTAATAGGGGCATTGGTTTAAAAAAAAAACACTCCCCCCTCCCACTTTTTCTTTAAAACTTTCAGGTATTTTTTTATGAACTCACAATCACCCCTGGAATGTATTAATTCAATAGTGCTCTATCTTTTTTTTTTTTTGCCGAGACTCAATATTGAGATGGATTTTACCGGCCTGTACATATGTAAATTTTAATATAATTAAAATTACATACTTGTTTACCTGGTAACACTGGAAAATATGAGAAAGTAGAAAATTACACTACTAATTGAATCACTGAGTGCATAAACTTTGTAAGTCACGAACTTCAAATTGTTCAGGAGAGAGAAAAAACGTCTTAATTCGAACATTGCTTCTACTGTCAACATTCAAGTTAAAAGCCCCTATCTTAGTAACCTGACTGATGTGAGTTTTGACCTCAACACATATCTTGCCTCCCACAGCTTGTCTCCACAAAAAACAAATTTTTGTAACTGATGTTGTTTTTGCACTCACCGAGTCAATTGTTGAATGCAAAAATTGTTTTGGATTCATAACATAAATTAACTGTGATATGTTATAGGAATTAGTTAAAAATTAGTATCCTCTTTAGTTTTGACTCTTTCTTTGACGAATAACTTGAAAGTTGTAATTAATGCTAAAACGCAGCTTTTCTCAACCTGTGGTACGTGCACCATTGGTGGTATGAGACTTGCTAGTTGGTGGTATGGCAAAAATAATAATGGCGGGTATATAAAAAAAAATAAATGAAGACACATCATACAGTTTTTTCCTACAGTTAATAAAAATTATTTTAACTAATGATACCATACAGTTGAGGTGTTAATATGTGCTATCAATAAATATTGTTTTCTGTTATAGCGCAATTTCAAATTTAGCCGTCATTAAGTTTAAAAAACAAGTACAAGGATCACACTAACTATATTTTATAAAAATGTTTGAGTATGATAAGAGTTAAATAAATGTTTTTTAATTTTTATAATTTTGTCTTTTTATTAGAACCATTTATTAGTAACAAAATATGGCAAAATAGTAGTACATACTTTGAACAAAATACCCAGTTATGCATCACATATGTTAAAGTGAATTTATTTTTTCTATCACTTTATGTCCGACCAGCAGGTGACTGAGTTCCGCTCGAAGGAAACAGGTATTGAAGCTAACTCGAAGATTTAAATTTTCAATTGTGATTTATCAAAACAATACATGCCATAAGAAAATTTGTGAAACCATTGGTGAAAAGATAACTATTTAAGTGCACCATTGTAAACTATTCTAAACAAAGGTAGAGTTTGGAAAGGGAACTATTCTATACAAAGATAAAGTTTGAAAAGTCATAGGAAATAAAATGTAATTGATAATAAAAAATTATACAATTAAAGAAATGGTACAAAGTGAGCAGTGTAAAGATTAAAGTGTGTTGAAATTCAATATTTTTGACAAATTTATTTAGAAAAACCAAACCTCGTGATTCCTCGTGGCCAAAAACCACAGACCCCCAAGTTTACCGGAGTTAATTAATTCTGGGGCGATTTTTGACTTGGCAACCATTCCTCGTATTACCCCTAACGTGTACCAGGGAACCGAGCCCTCGGTTAAAAAAAAAAGTTTGTAAACCGTGTTTTTTTCTAAAGTGCGAAGTACTTATTTAGATAAACTTGAAAAGCATTTTTGAGCCTTTGGTTGCAATTACGCATTCAAAACAGCCGTAATTTATTTTAAAAAACACAACCCTATTTAATCCATGCTCACCGTAAAATCACACCTAATTTCATTTCATTTGGCACGGGATGCAGAGTCCCTGTTCTCCAGTACGCATTTGGTTCCAGTTGGTTTGACTTTCACTTCACTTTACACTCCAGGTCCCCCCCCCTCCCCCGTTCATTCCACAACTAGATTTGTAACCGGGATGGGGACCTGAAAAGCGCTCTGTTCATTTCTGAAAAAGGCGCAAGGACCGAGTAAACCCTTGGCCTAGCACACCCCAGAGGTTTCGTTTCACTTGAAGGATTTTGTGACCACGAACATTTTTAACGTCTCCCAGCAACCATTAATGAAGACGGTGGATCTTTGATCGGCGGCTATATGATCGACCCGAGACCCTCCTGTTACGAGTCCGACGACTTATCGATTGGACTACGGTGGCCTCAAGCCCCTCTATAAATGAGCCGACGCATCAAGATTACCACTTTTGATCCAGCGCGTGTGTGAGGATTGTCTTTTCTGGCCAGTTATCGCTTTTTGGTAACTTTTTACGAAAGTTTAACAAAGCTTGGCAATGTCCCGAAACTTTACTCTGGTAACCATAATTCCTCAACACTGAAAAATGAAAGTGAAAGTTAATGAGTTGGATCCAAAGTGGTGAAACTTAAGCTTGATGCGTTGGCATGTCTATTTAGCGGCTCTACCGCAACCCATATCCAATTCTAACTTTATTTTGATCGATCTCTTTTAAATTTCAAAAACAATAACAATTCTAACGTGTTGCCAAAAATTATTTGCCAAATACCATAAAATATAAATTTACGCTGATGTGATTAAATATGAAATCCATTGTTAAAACGTGGTTGCTATGAAACAGTAACAATAAGAGTAATCATAAAGAAAATGGCGTAGTAAGAAATCTTCTCAAACTTTTAATGAATCCTATCTGTAACTCCAAACTGTTCGACCGTAGCGCTTCAAAACCGACGCCAATCGATTCCTCGTGGCCAAAACCCCCAGACCCCCCCAAGTTTACCGGAGTTTATTAATTCTGGGGCGATTTTCGACTTGGCAACCATCTCGTATTATAGTATAGGATATAACGCTTAGGCGTATTTTGATGTAATATCTCATTGAGTGATGTGCAAACTTTGCCCACCCCCCCCTCATAAAATACCCAATACAAACAACTAAGCACGCCTGCAATTTTGAAAAAAATATATAATTTTTTTAAAATTACGAAAAAAAGCTGAGAAAATAAAATAAACACTTTACGTTGATGGGACGAAGAAATTAAAAAAAAACAATGACTACATAATCAAAGAATAATCATTAAGAAACTTTCAAATAAGGAAGATATTAGTAGCACTGAAACTGATGAGCCTTTCTCTGATAGTGAGCTGATGTATGCTGATAGTGAGGATGGCTATGATTTCTTGTTTCCTCAGTACAGTGATGAGAATAAAGATGAGCCATTTCTACTGGATCTGGTCTGCCCCAACCTTCCTACACAGTCTCCACCTGCAGATGAGACATTATTAAATGCTGCTGTTGGAGCTGATTAGATGAGTTTAGGATAGTGAAGTATGAAGCCCGCAAATATCCAGGGCAAATACTTAAAGTCGATTACGAGGACTTTTCAGTCTCCACTATGGTGAAAACTGCAAAGTATTGAATGTGACTAGAGTCGCCTGACACTCATCTGAGTAGAAGATTAACTCTCCAATCAGATGAGTAAGAACCCATCTTTTGCAGTTGACATGGAGCATTTGTAACCTACCTACAATGCTCATACCAGTGTTTTAAAGCTTTGCTTTGATATATTACCTTATAATACATTTAAATCAATATTTAAAAAATAAAAAATTGTTATATTTCTGTAAATTTATCATTTCAAACAACGTTATGCCAACATACCCCGATGCATCTGCCAACCTACTTCGCCTCCGGGGTAAGTTGGCACTGTTGAGGAGCCTTCGGAGAATATTTTTCACGAATTCCCCAGTGAATTTTAGATGATGTTCCTAGTGGTTTTTTTGTAGCCAAGATGTTACCCTATTAGAGGCATAAATTACTTTTACCATAAGTACAACAGAAAAAATTAGAAAAATCGAGAAGTAAAAACTATGCCAAATAGCCCCGGTCTCTCCTATGCATGATGTACAATGAAGTGGTAAGTGAGCTAAAAAAGGTTGGGAAACACTGTTATAAGGGATAAGATGTATTTTCAGTTTGGGTAGTCAGCTGTTATGTTCTAAAAAATAATAGACTACCTCTTTGGACTTGTACAAAATCTTGAATTGCAGCCAAAATTTTGCCAAAATGATGTAAAAACTTTTGGAAGAGTCTGTTGTGAAGCCTGAATATGTTTTGCAACCTTATCATCATTTAGTCTTAAAAAAATGAACACTCATTAGTTGTACTTTTCTTACTATTCAATTTGTTTATAGAGGTACATTAGCAAGACCAAGTTGCGCACTTATTTTGCTAAAACAGAATAAGAACACCAACTTAAACTGAAGCTGTAAGTAGCTTATAAACTTTTTTTTAATGAATGAAATTATGAAACATACTTTTTCAGAGCTTAAACTATCTTTTTACATAAGGAATGTTGGAACACATCTCTTATGTAGTATGCAATCCACTGTAGTAAAAAATAAATGTAAGGAGTAAAACTTTATTACTTGAAGTGGGAGAAAGTTTGAAATGTATTTTTTACAGTTAGGTGGTTCTGCTGATTATGGTAAGTTATATGCTAACTAGCAAGCAGAAAAAATGACACATATTTGTGATACAGTAATTTATTAGCAGTTACATAAAATATCACAGTAAATATTATCAATCATGTTCGACAAAATGACAAAAAATATTGAAATTTTCAGTATCATGTAGCTTGAATTAGGCAAGAGTCAAATTTATTAAAAGTTGATATAAAACTATTACTACATTCAATATGCATATAATTTCATAATATAAAAGAAGAATAATTTGTGATAGGATCTTTGCTAACAAGTGCATATTTATTGCTTATTGCTTAATTTCTTGATCAAAATATCATTAAAAGGAAAATTCAAAAGTAATTATTAACATTATTATGAAATGTTTTCAGGACCATCACTAAGTACTAAAGTTAAAGTTTTGGAAATTCTAATTTCTATTGTTTCAAATATCAGGCTGTAATATGCGTTTGTTTGCCTTTGGGAAGAGTTTTTTTTTCTTTTCAAATCATCATTCATCTAAAAGGTATTGCAACATAACTTCAATTAAGCTTTTGTCTTAACATCCATCAATTCACATTTTGTGCATTGAAAAAGCCGTTCCTTGAAGTGCTGAAATGCATGTCTAGTGTTCCTGTGTTTTTAAATGTTGTATTATTTACTTTTACTGAAGTCTTTACTTATCAAGAAAAAAAACTTGTATAATGTTCAACTAATGTGAACTTGTGCGATATTCTATTACATTTGCACCAAAAAAATTTGCTGTGCAGTTAAACCTAACTCAAAAGACAAATTTAAGTATTAAATAAAAAAGTTTTAATTCAATATTTTATTCTTTTTTGGTTGTTTTTAGGCAAATTCATTAACAGCACAAGCACAGCCAGAATTAATCTGATGAGGGAAAGTTTCTGGGTCATAATAGTCCCTACATGTATATAAACAAACAACCATATTGGATTCACCAACATAAGTTAAAAACCAAGGCCTTATGGTAGGAGGAGTACCCTCCCAGCTGCACAACTAATCCACATAGACATCCTACCATTTTATGCCCATTAAAAAAATCATGTGATAGAACAATGGTCAGAACTCTTTGCCCTGAGAAACCACTAAGCAATTAGGTAGCAGGCAGCAGAACTGTAAGGGTCATAGTTCGTAATAACATCATACTATTTTTCAATAAGCATTAAAACTAACTTTTTATGATGGAACATAAACCCTTAACTAGGGATGCACCGATAAGCAAATTGGCTGATTACCGATTAATCGGCTGAGCCGATTAATCGGTAGGATATGGAATGAATAGGAATGATAAGGATGATTGTTTTTAATACGACCAATTTCACCGTCACTGTTTTTTTTCTTACTTTTACAAATCTTAGTTTAGAAATAGCACGTAATTTATTTCTGAGATTCTTTTTTTTTTTTTCATTTTCCTACTTTTCCTAAAATGATACCAAAATTTTATCGAATGTCATAGAACCAATTTTCAAATCTTGTCGATGTTACGTTAACACATTGTTAATTATGTTAACTAGAGGTAAAATTTTAAAAAGGATGGGTGGGGGGCAGGGAGTGTGGTGAGCACTGCAATTTAGGGTTTGGGGTCAAAATGTCGCGGGCTAAAATGTCGCCGGTCCAAAATGTCGCCGAGCCAAAATGTCGCGGGCCAAAATGTCGCCGGTCCAAAATGTCGCGGGCTAAAATGTCGCTGGCCAAAATGTCGCCGGTCCAAAATGTCGCCTGCCCAAAATGTCGCGGGCCAAAATGTCACCGGTCGAAAATGTTGCCGGTCCAAAATATATCCGTTCCAAAATTACGTAAGTGTATAGTACAGATTGAATGTCTCCAGTAATTCACAAATTCAATGCAGCTTAATTATGTAGCTCAATTTTACTAATAAGCTTGTCACGATATGATAAATACACCTGTTTAGTAACTTTTTTTAAACGTAGCAGTTTAGAAAATTAGCTTAAGTTATTAACAAAAATGTAACTAAATTGATTTCTTCTAAAGCTTAAATTATTTCAGTACCAAAATAATGCCATAGTTTTTTCAGGGCTGTACTTAGAGCCCAGGGACGCTAAATTTCTTCCTTTTTTAATACGCTTTTACTAGTTTCACATGTAGGTTTTTTTGTTTGTTCGTTTGTATGTATGTAACTCTGAGTCAAAAATAAAATTCACGTTCTTTACAAACGTATAAAAGTAATACGTTTAATACCATTATTATTACTAAAGGCTAAACTATATTGCATGTTGATGTATAATAAGTGCATTTGACATTAGTTCTGAGTTGGGCATCGATCGTCCACAAAATGCATATTATAAGTGCATGTAAACTTAGCGGATATTCAACAGTTTTCAAAATCTTCTTTTGAATTTGATTTACTCTAAAAGCGTATTTTTTAGTTTTTTTAAACTATATTTAGGATTATTTCTTTTTTTTCACACAAAGAAATTAAACAAATAAATTTGCTGTAAAGGCATTTTTTTTGCAAAAACGGAATACCGTTTAATCACCGCGTAGCCGGCAATTTTCTTATAGAATATTTTCTTTAAGAGTTGTTTGGG
Organism: Uloborus plumipes; assembly: GCA_038373865.1. Classification (NCBI taxonomy): domain Eukaryota; kingdom Metazoa; phylum Arthropoda; class Arachnida; order Araneae; family Uloboridae; genus Uloborus; species Uloborus plumipes. The sequence goes on from JAXGGA010002689.1 coordinate 71,367, forward strand.
GACGTTTGAAATCAAATTAGTTCATGGAATTATTGCTTTCTTTGTAACAACTGAGTGGTGGAAGGGGAGGTGAAATGTCAAGAGAAAAAATGGTATTATATTCAACTCCACATTTAAATACTGATTGTAACGAAGGTACAGAACCATGTCTGAGCTGATTAACGCCAGAAATGAATAAGCATCTCTCCCTTTAAGACCATTCTACAAACAAAATTTTGTCTGAATACTTGCATTACTTCTTGATATACATCACTCACAAATAATAAAAAATAAAAAGTTCAATTGCTCTGCTTCCTCGATGATGCGGCGTATCTTCTGAAGGCTTCTTATGGGCCAATTTTTATTTTATTTCGTCTGAACCTTCTTCAGACATTAATCACGCTATGCTGAAAACGTTCCGTTACATTCCTGCATGTAAAAAACTTGGAAGAACTAGCGGCAAAAACCAATCAGCACTGAATCACATATTGGTTGGTACATGTATGTACCAAATTTCATTCTAATTCACGCACTAAGTTTTGTGGTAGAGTCGCCCCCAAAAAATGGGTCACGCAGATACACACTTACACATTTTCCCTTAAAAAAAATAAACGATAAAATTGAATTCATCACACGTCAGAAAGTAAATTCTTCCAAATTGACAATTTTTCACTGATCCAATACTTTCTTTTACACATTTTATGAAGAAGAAAATAAAAAGACCTCTATTATTTAAATAATATAGACTTGCTTTCGATCATGTAAGAAATTTTAACAGAAACCAAGTTTCAAAAATTGTATATCTGTCTTATTCATTTCACTGTTCTTCAACTTCTTTTTTAACACACAAATTTTCCTTTCGATATCAATTATACTTGGCTTTAGCTGCTAATTTATTCGTCTTTAAGTTGGTAGATAGCGAGTTACGGTGAAATAAGCTATTGTAAATAAATAACGTACGCTTGTTTGAAAACTATTTGTTTCTTGGAAAGCGCTCGAAACAGTTACAAGCCGAAAGGGTAAATTTTTTTTTTAGTATTTTTAAAAATTTTAGTCCATACTTCGTTAACGCACACGTTCATCAACAGCAATTAGCAATTTTTTGCTAATTCGGTGTAAAAAAGCCTTTTCATGTATTTTAATTTTTGATACTAACTGTATCAATATCAGACCTTCTACATTTTTGTCTGACGACATTTGAACTGGCGACATTTTTGACCGGCGACATTTTGGCCCGGTGACATTTTGACCACGCGACATTTTGGCCCGTGACATTTTGGCAAGGCGACTTTTTAGACCGGCGACATTTTAGCCCGCGACATTTTGGCTCGGCGACATTTTGGCCCGCGACATTTTGGCTCGCCGACATTTTGGACCGGCGACATTTTAGCCCGCGACATTTTGGCTCGGCGACATTTCGGGCGTATACCGCAATTTAGGGGTACCGTATTTACTCGCGTACAGTTTGATCTTGCGTATAAGTCGACCCCCTACTTTTTGAAGGAGGATCGAGAAAAAATCGGAAAACCGCGTATAAGTCGAGACCGCTCTTTCTAAAACGATCGGGAACGTTTTGCCGCGAGTTTTAAATATAAATGTTTTGAAAAGCAGGTAATTGAAAAGCACTAAACATTCTTGTGTTAAAAAGAGCACGATTGTTATTCTTTTTCACAAAAAGGGTTCATTTTTGTGATCTCGATTTTTGTAAAACGGGACCGATCCTGGAACGTTTCACCGCAATTTTAGAATTTAAACATTTCAAAAAGAAGGAAAATGGAATGCAGTGAACATTCTTGTGTTGAAAATAGCATGATTGTTATTCTCAGTCAAACGAACCAACTGTGGTCAGTTGAACCTTCCTCTTTTTGCACTGATGATGGCGCGTCATTTGTAATGGCCCCAAAAAAGCTATTTGTTAGAGTTTTCAAACTCTTTTGTAATATTTTATTTGTACTTTAGAACACGTCTTTTATTTTTAACTTCATGTGTATATTTATTCAAAATAGGAGAGTTAAATTTATTTATAACTTCGTATTGACTGTGTGAGGATAATCATTACTATTAATAAAATTATTCATCATAATTTCTAAGTAAAGTTGTACTTTAAAAGTAATATAAAAAAATTAATAAAATCCGCCGATTAAGCGGCCTGATTTTACCGATTATTAATAATCGGCAAAGTGGCAGATTAATCAGTGCATCCCTACCCTTAACCACAATTATTCTTATGTTCTTGAAAAGGTTTATGCAAATAATAGTAATAATAAAAATGAGGCTGCAAGTGGCCCAATTTCTGGGAACTGTTAAGTATTACTTGACTCAGTTCTCAAGATTTTTATTAATAACGTCCTTACAATTTTTGAATATAATGGGCGCGTTCAGAGTACGCGCCCGAACTTCCCGGGGAGCCCGGGTTCTTCCCAAAGCGTTCAGAGCTGCCATTTGGAACGCCCGAACTTCCCAAATGCTGTCCAGAGTAAGCGCCCGAGCTTCCCGGGCTCAAGCACAAGCAGCCCAGGAAATTTAGCTGGGCAGATAGGTCACGTGTTTGGGCGTTTAGCAAAGGATGATGCTCATTGGCTGAAATTTATTGCTCTTTCGTCTGCTAGGATTTACGAAGAGTGACTAAAACGAAATCTTGAAAATACACACAGAATGGTCAAAAATACGCACGCTATTTGCTGTGATGAATCTGAAATGATATATTTCCTTGAGATTCGGTCATTGCAGGAACAATCCTGTCAGATAAGCGAGATCGATGAAATTCTTTACTTACTGTTAGGCCTATTTCATCGTAAATTCCTTCACTTAAAATAACATATTTCTCATTAAATTCGATAAGTTATTTCGATCCCACGCTCAACCATGGCGGTAGAGGAACAATAGTTGTCGTCAAGGTTAAGAATGGTATCATTTTGTGCCAAAATATTGGAGCAAATGCAGGATTATTCCTGCATTGACCGGCCCACTACGCTCTGCTGTTGTGTCCGCCATTTTGTTTCTTCCCGAATGGCACAAGTGCTGTCCAGACCACAACTTCCCGGGCTCGACCTGGGAAGTTATTTATGACGTCACAGCTTAAACGCCCGGGCGGCCCGGGTGAATACTCTGAACGCAGCCATAATGTGCCGAATATGTTACGTGGTTTTGATTGTCAGGTTGTTGCCAACCTGCATTATCTTTTAAAATAAATACATTACATGCCCCTTTTAAAACAAACAAAAGGTTTTAAATGTTTTCCACGGAAATAATTAATGAAATTCATAGTTCAAACGTATCCATATCGCTGAGGCTTAACAATAGTTCTTGACGATTTTCTTACCGAATTTTCCACTGTTTCTTTCTGAGAATTTGTAATATGAACCTTTTTGTCTTGCTTACTTGAATGGGCTTCATTTATTGCTTGATCTGTTTCTTCCGCTAAAGTCGAAGGATAAAAATCTTCCACTGATCTTTTATGAGCAGAACTATCTTGTTCTGATTTATCTGGGCGGATATAAAATCTGTTTCTCTTATAAATCCTACCATCTATCCCTTTAATAATATAAGACCGAGAATTATGATTAGTTTGAATGACAGTTCCTTGCTTCCACGGCTCTTTCGGCGTTTTTCGAAACCATACCTTTGATTGATCATGCAGAAGTGGTAGCTCTTTTCCATGCCTGTTTGCATATTTATTTTGTACTTTCTGTCGTTTCTTCAAAGATTCTTGTGCTTCCTTTACTGGGAAATTTGGTTGCATTTTCTCTGGATGAGATGGTAAAAGGGATCTAAGTCGTCTGCCCATCAACAATTCAGCGGGAGAAGGAAGATCAGAGAATGGCTGGGTTCTGTAGTCTAACAAGACCATATATAAATCTTTCCCATCTTGTACTGCTTTTATCAGTGATTTCTTTATTGTTTGAATTGCTCTTTCAACCTGTCCATTTGCCCTAGAAAAGTATGGTGACGTGATCTGATGGTCTATGCTCCATTCCGTGCAGAAACTTTTTATACAATCCGAGTCAAAGGGTGGTCCTCCATCACTCACGAGCACCTCTGGAATACCATGTCTGGAGAAAATCGATTTGAAGATAGTGGTTACATTTTGTGCATTGTTATGCTTCACTGACTGAACTTCCACATATTTTGAAAAATAATCGATCAATAAAATATATTGTTGACCTTGCAAATAAAAAAAATCACAACCCACTTTTTGCCATGGCCTTTCTGGTATTTCTTGATCAACCAGAGTTTCTTTCTGATTATTACGTTGATGTTGCTGGCAAATTTTACATTTGTTAATAAGTTTTTCCACGTCAAGATTCATGGAAGGCCAGTAAAAGTACTCTTTTGCTTTTACTTTACAAGCTACTACACCTCTGTGCGTTAAGTGCAACTTATTTAGTACTTCTGATTTTGAAGCTTGTGGTACAACTAGACGTTGACCGCGACAAATAACTCCTTCTTCTGTACAGTATAACTCATCTCTGCAATGCCAGTAAGGTTGGGCGAATGTCTTAGTGTTTCGTTTATCAGGCCACCCATTTCTTATATGATATAAAACATCTTGTAATTCATTATCATTTAGAGTAAACGTTGCAAAGTCTTTCCACTTATTTGGTGAGGCATGAGCTAGAATACTTATTCTTACACTTGTTTCCGACTCTTCTTCATTTTGAAATTTTTCATCACTTAGTTGAGCTCTGGAAAGTGTATCAGCAATATGTAATAGTTTTCCTGGAACGTATTCAAGCTTGACATCATATCTGTTGAGTCTAAGGAGCATTCGTTGCAGCCTAGGTGATATAGTATCATATTGTTTCTTGTTTAATCCAATCAATGGTTTATGATCAGTCTGGACGATCACTGGTCTTCCATAAGTATAGTAATTAAAATGTTCTAAACCATAGATTACGGCAAGCAATTCTTTTTCAATCTGAGCATATCGTTGTTGTGTCTCACTTAGTGATGCAGATCCATAAGCTATTGGCCTGTTGTCTTGCAGTAGAACGGCTCCTAGACCATTGCGGCTGGCATCTACAGATACTGTCACAGTTTTCTTTTCATCAAAATATTGTAAGCATGGAGCTTGTACTAGAGCTTTCTTGATTTGCTCAAAATCACGTTGAGTATTTGCATCCCATAACCATTGCCTATTTTGCTTCAGCAGTTGTCTCAAAGAATGGGTTAAATTCGAGAGGTGGGAAGTAAATTTTGATAAATACGTTACCATACCAAGGAATCTCTGCAACTCTTCACGGTTCTTTGGTGCTGGAAACTGAACAATGGCCTTGACTTTTTTAATGTCTGGTTCTATTCCTTTGTCAGATAAATTATGACCCAAATAATTAACTGACGACTTTGCAAGTTGAGTCTTATCAATATTGAACTTCAAGTTAGCTTCTCTAGCTCGCGTTAAAACTTTATGTAGTAACTTACAGTGGTTTTCAATGGACGAAGAACCTAGAGCAATGTCATCAATATATGGGTTTACTTCTGGTATATCATCAAAAGTTTCCACCATAGCTCTCTGAAATTCCTCTGCAGCGTTATTTAGACCAAATGGCAAAACTAAATACCTATATCTTCCCCACGGGGTTGTAAATGTAGTTAAAAATGACGACTCTTTATCGAGTGGTAGTTGCCAAAAGCCATTCTTTGCATCTAAAATCGTAAATATTTTACTTCCTTGAAGTCGGGTAATAAGGCTATCAGTTGTTGGTATTGGATAGTGAGGTCGTAAGATCACTTCATTAAGTGGTCTCGGGTCCAGGCAGATGCGTAATTTTTTGGCTGTATTAATAACAACAATGCTATTTACCCACTCAGTTGGTTCATTCACTTTTGTAATTATTCCCGAATCCATCATATTTTGCAGCTCTTCTTTAACTTTATCATGCAAAGCAAGAGGTATTTTGCGCGGTGCTGCTATGTGAGGGGTGTAGTGATCTTTCAGTTTTATTTTTACAATACGGTTTAAAAGACCAACCCCAGTAAATACGTCAGAAAATTGGTTGACAAGTTCTTGAGGTGTTTCCCCTAAGTAATTCACGGGTCTCACTACGTTATAAAGTCTTTGAATAAGTCCTAATTCCTCACAGGCTTTGAGGCCTAATATTGGACTTGAATCCAAAGAGGTAACTAAAAATTTGAGGATCGTTTTCATTTTCGCTGTTTTGCAACAAAGCATACATTCGCCAAGAATTGGCACGTTATTATCGCTATAATCAAGTACAGTTGCGTTGACTTTCTTTATCAATGGTTTTTCTGCCCATTTTAATAACTCGCACTTTGGAATGACATTAACTTGTGAACCAGTGTCCAATTTAAATGTGATTTCATTCCCATTTATCTTCAATTTATGAAGCCATACATTTCTTACATTTTTTTCTTCCAAATGATTTACATGGTTCAATTCTCCTAAGTAGACACTTTCTGAATCACTGTCACTAGTTTGCTCTACAGCATTAACTCTTGGCAAACGTTGTTTATTATTTAATTTTGTTCTGCAAACTTTGGACCAGTGATTATTTCCGCCACAGTTTCGACATTTAGTGCCAAATGCAGGACATCTTCTTGGTGCATGACTTTTTCCACAATTTTTACACAGAAATTCTCGTCTTTGCGAATGTATGTGATTTTCCTTGTATTTTACTGCATCTAAATTAACTTTTCCAGCTTTCTCACACATTTCTGCCGCTTGCACTCTACTTTGCTCGGCCATTTTACATTCAGCAACAATTTCATTCAGAGATTTCTTATTTTTGCTAGTTTCACGAATCAGCCGCTCTTGTAACGATTTATCATCAAGTCCATGAATTATTTTATCCCGAAGCATTCGATCTGTAAGTTCACCATAGTTGCATTCCACTACTGCATACCGTAATAGGGAATAAAAGTCCACAAATTTTTCATCATTATTTTGTCTTTCTTCCAAAAATTTGAAAGAGGCGTAAATCTCATTTACATAATCTTTGAAGTATTTATCAAATTCCTCTAAAATTTGTTGCAATGTTACTTCCTTTGATTCACCGTTAGGCTTAATGTTGAAAGCTCGCAGCTGTTTCTTCAATTCATTGCCACAAACATGTCGAAAAAGTGCTGTTTTCGTTTTTTCCGTTTCTTTACCATATTTTAATGCTTCTATGTAATCGTTAAAATCTTCTCGCCAATGGCGCCAAGCCTCGGATGGATTTGATCCGGGATCAAATGCTGCTATTGTTGGAAGATTTGCAGTCATTTTATTAATTTATTTTTAATTCATTAAACTAATATTTTACTAAGTATACAAACTTATGAAAAGTACTTTTTGTTTCTAGTACCGGCTACGTGAGTACTTTATACTCTGACACCATGTTAAGTATTACTTGACTCAGTTCTCAAGATTTTTATTAATAACGTCCTTACAATTTTTGAATATAATGTGCCGAATATGTTACGTGGTTTTGATTGTCAGGTTGTTGCCAACCTGCATTATCTTTTAAAATAAATACATTACAGGAACTATTACTTTTTCAATGAATTTTGGTTCAAAAATCCTAATTGCTGAAAGGTTTGTCAAATTTTATGCCAAAACTTTTTATATGTTTTTCAAATTTTTATATGTTTCTGAACATTTTAGGGGTAATAATTTTCGCCAGTGATAACACCAATCCTATTTATAAGAAGAATAATGCAAATAACATTTTAATATTTTTTTATTCTTATTGTGTTTGAGTAGGTCAATCAGTTAACTTGGGTCTCACCAGGTATTAACCTGAAGTCTTTAAAGTACCCTTTCAGCTGATTGCATGCAAAAAAGTTCTTGGACACTAAACACAGACGTCGTCAATCATCAACCATTCTGAAATGTACTGCCGAGTTAACCAGGAAATCAATTTGAACATGAGCCTCGAGTACTTATTGGCCTAGCGTGTTAAGATTTCTTTAATTCTTGGTAACAGAAAATTTCATCACGAAAATTCATTTGACATTATTGTGAAATTTTCTTAGTGGATATAATGCATGATTTGTCAGGATATATATTTTCCAATCATTGTAATTAAGAAATATAAGCTGAAGACCTTATTGTGTAGGAAAAAATTACAGCAGCCCAGGTAAGTATTATTTAAATTATAAATTAGGTGTGACAAAATATTTTTTCATGGATGAACTACAGCCATGGTGACCAACCTTTTTTCACATGCTGGCTGCTCATCGTATTAAGTTAATAACTCATAGGCTAAAATATGTATTTTTTTTTAAATATGGATAACGTAGAAAACCACAAAAAATTATAAACCATGAATTGCTATATTCCTTGCTTCTTGATTTAATACATTCAACAAAATGGGCCTCATGGATCCATTTCATGGACTATATTTAGGCTGCAAGCAGTTGGTTGCGCACCTTGGCCTACAGCAACAGGCATGATGAAATATATTGTCAACAGGTATTGTGAAATAAGTTGAAGAAAAGTACACTTCTGCTTAACATGTTAATAAAGAATTTCACCATTTTTGCAAAAGTTTGAGGTATTTACTAAACATGAATTGGAAACAAATTTACTAGTATCATCACACCCATTGCTGCTTGCTCTCTGACAGTCCTTAACAGAGTCAGTTCTTTGCTTTGTTGAAGGCATGTTTATCACCAGCTCCAATTCTTGAAAGTTTTGGAATCTTAAAACATCTTTGTCTTTACGAACTATGGTATTCGGCAATTTTCTTAATTTAAAAACCTATGAAAAAATGTCTTTCTTTTAATTTAAAATATTGTCAATGCATTTATCAAATTTGATTTAAATTTAATTTCAGAAAAGGTAAAATTTCTACTTACAGCCACCCCCCTCCCTATTTAATCTCAGTGGGCTGAGTGGGGTAGTTTTTTAAGATATTGAGCTTTGTTGTTAATCCCTAAAGTAATATGAAAAAACTTTATGCCTTCTCTCTTGTTCATTCAAAGCTGATATTTTTTTATTGCTCCTCATGTTGAAACTTAAAAAAATCCTTTCAGAATTTATGTACAAATCCCCCTTGTCAGTGCTTCGGATGCATACATGGGCTATGTAATGATGCAAGTCTCTCACCACTGGTTAGTAGTTTTCAAAGGCGAGCAATAGTTAAACTAGAGCAATAGTTGAACACTACTTTTTTGTTACCATTTAATTATACACACTTTGCAAAAAAAAAAAAAAAAAAAAGAAAAAAATGTACTGTTCGTGGGTTTTTCTACACATATGTTTCACACAAAACAGGAATATTCTTAGGTTTTGTTTTGGCAAAATGAACATGGTGGAGCAGTACTTCTCATTTCGAATAGCTAGGAAAGCATGCAAGTTGCGCCTCCGAGATCCAACATTTTAATCTTAACTCATGCAAAGTTCAAAAGAAGTGATGACTGAGAGATTAGTTTAGAATTGTGTTCTTAAAGTAAAATTCAGAGCTTTATGTCAGCACTATTATGAATGTCATAAAACCTGTAAACGGACCATCTTAACACTATGCACATCTCACTAAATGATATGTGTAAACAAATAAAGGTTATTTGTAGAAGTATCTTTTTAGATTTTGGAAATTAATTTTAGAAGCACACTTGAGCAAATTAGGATTTTACTCTTCTAGAGAAGTAATTTTCCTTGTTAAGTGGTTAGATAACTTTAAAAATTAGAAAATAAATTTGAAAACTTACATTTTTTGGTGATATTTCTAATTCTTCACAACATATTTTAAACACATTTTCATATGACAGGTCTTTTCTTGGAACTTCAACTTCAATGAAGTCTTGATTTGGTGGATCAGATGTCCTTATTTTCAGTACAAGTTCTGACAAAACATAGCTATCAATAGTTATTATACTAAAATATGCTTTAAAACTAAAAGCCAGAAACAAATTTAACTTTCATAACAAAAACTTACCATCATCAATACATTTATCCAACTCCCTCCTGGTAAGGACAGGTTTAGAAAACTCTGAAGTCATCATATTTTGCATATCTATGCTTTGAGTAAATGGTGGATTCGTTAAGTAATTTGGAGTTATAGGAAGTGGAGAATCATTCCTTTCAACTGGAGACTCTTCACAGCAGTCATCTAAGGTAAAGTACTTTTAATTTAATAAATATTATAAAGGTAAAAAAAAAATAGAATAGATTTAAAACAATTAAACAAAATTTCCTAAGACACTTATAAAACATCAAACAAAGGGCTTGAGAGTGCTGACTACTATTAATTTTTTTTTTCCAGTCAGTTTAAACTAAGCTTGGTCCTTGCTATTTAAAAGTAATTAAAATATCTTAAAAAGATAGTTTTAAGTATAGCAAAAATGTGACTAAAAATGTTTTAAAATCACCCAAAAGATGCTATTTTAGGAAATCCATTCTACCAACGCCTTCTTACAGAAGATTTACTTGATTTTGTGTGATTCACATTGAAACATCTTATAAAGTTTAAGAGTTGGAAGCTATAAAATATAATTATCTATTTTTTTTCCTCCAGTTGTAATAATTTTAAATGCAAATTGAAATTTTCCAAAATTATTTGAACCTTCAGCTTGATTCAGTATATTTTCCTAAAAATTTTTAGTAAATGCAAAATAATTTTCCAGCACTTAGGATAAGCAAATAACTAAAATGTGTAAAAAAGCAGACACAAACTTAATACAATGAAATAAATAAAATGAGGCAGCGTGAATAAAAGTACAAATAAAAATATTTTAAAAAGTTATTTTGAGGCTATCAAATACAAGCCTCTTCATCTGTGCATGTAAACTAAAATGTCAACACTGAAAGTTGGGGAAATTATACTAAAACAGGAAACAGTTATTCAATGATATAATCCATTTGCATATTGTATGCTGACTCAAAAGTAGAATGAAAATTTAGCATCATCTTTCAAAGAGAGCAGATGTGCCCTAACAGGTGACTAAAAAATTTTTTTAAAGAACCTTTTACTAACCATTTTGTAGGAGGCAGTATGGTGAACTTGAAACTGAAGCTTGTGAAACTCAGTTCATACCCGTCCCACATTGACATATCATCTTCTGGTTAGCTCATTTAAGCATTTATTTTATTTACTTTTGCAGATATATTGGTTGAAAGTAAGTAAAATTTGGATATATATATATGGCAATGCTGTTGAGCTTTTGCAAGCAATGAAAATGTTTAGTAAATTTTCCAGTAGTGATTTTTGAGTTCCTTCAAAATTAGTAGGCCCTGAACTTGTAGGTTTGTGCCTTTGTTGGGATTGACAGTAGGCAGTGTTAAAAATAAGAATTTAAATCATGTTTTTCAAGACAAAATTGATTGAACAAGTTTAAATAACTTTTACAAATTTATCTGTCAGGTGCACATCACAATGTGATCCATCACTTTACGCGACATATTTGGCGCCTAGGGTTGGAAATGCGTCTGACTAAAGTTTTTGATAGAAAAATATGACTAATGATTCCTTATTTCTAACAGTAGTGGCAGGCTACTGACAGCAGTATTGCAAGCAAAGATGCATAAAAAAGTCATTCCATCACATACATTGAACAAAAATACAAGTCTGGCATTGGAGGTCTTCCATTCCAAAAAAGGTGTGAAATCTCATGTAAAATCAAATCAGTTACTTTAGTTGTTAGTACCTAGGAAAGAATCTACATAAGAACTTTGTCATGAATTGTTTCCTAATAAATTAAATACCAAAATTTGTTGTGACTGCATTAACATTCAGAAATCTTCATTTTGATAATAAATAATACTAATGATTTGGTAACACACAGCAACATACTGTAAGCAAATACTTATGAACATCACTAGCTTCACTTTTGTGAAGAGGTTTTACGAGTTTTCGTTTTGCAATATGAAACTTTGATTTTGTGAAAGGTACATAAATTGACTTGTATTTTTTCCTAAATTAACCTCTGAACACTGGATTTGTACGAATTTAAGGCAGCCTTAAAAACACGGCTTTCACGGCCGGCGTCAACAAGAGATAAAATTGCCGAGCTTATTGGCCCTGGTCATTCGCCATCTTTGACAACCCGACCACGGCCAATACTTCCGGAAATGTTATCTCTTCATAAGGCAGCCTTAATGAAAATGGCAGAAAGAAAATTTAATAATTAGAAGATCTCTTCAGTGATCAAGAATGAAAAATACTGGTTGCTAAATTAAACAAGGAGGGCACGGAGATACATAATGTAGAGAGAATGAAAAATATAATGCAAAAATACTTGCTTGGTAAAACTGCTTTTATGTCTTCTTTCTTGGCCAATGAAAATGGAGTTTCTCCATGATTGGATGTAAGTGAAGCATCAGCTCCTTGAGAAAGCAAATAATTTACAATATTTGAATGACCTCTTTTAGCAGCCCAATGCAATGCAGTCCTATATATAAATACAGAGAGAAAATGAAATCATTTTGTAGAGAAAAACATAGAAAAAAGATCTTTATACTGCATTAGATTTAAAAATAAATAACTACACAAACAAAAAGAGGGAGAAGGACATTCAGAATTAATTTGTTCAAATGTTCCCACACAAATTTTAAGAAGCATTTAAAACAACTATCAGTGATGTGCATTTCATTTATAAGTATTAATGTCAATAAGCGGTCTTTCAGCTAAAGGATTCAAATGAGTATATCTGTCACTCTTGAAAACATATTCAGTATCCTGTTGCAATGAATACCCAACACAACAAAATATGCGTTTTAACGACACATTTTCAGTCCAAATTTCATTGCCATTACAGGACAGGTTTGGAGAATCCACAATTTTTCCTAATTTAAGAGTCCCAAGAACAAAATTTTTGAGTCTTCAATAATGAGGTAGCGGATATTTCTTGAGGGTTTAGATGGGTGTTGCTTTTCTGAAAGCTTTTTGTGATTGCAGACCTAAAAAGGGGGGTTGAAGACTGTCCTTGACAACAATAGGCAATTGAGGAAAGGGAGAGGGGCAATAGGGGAAGGGAACCTTTTCAGAATAATTTCAAAAACTGGCTTTTAGGCTATTTTTGATGGCAAAAAATGAAGGGGAACAAATTGGGCCTTTCTACTTCTTTCTTGTCTATTTCTCAATCTGCTTTTATCTTATTTTGTATGATTAAATTATTAATTAAAATGTGCAAAATTCTCCCCCAGTTTTTCATCTGCAAAATCATTTGAGTGATTTTGATATTATAAAATTTTCCATTTCTAGCCAGACTTCTTTTGTTTGAAATATAAGCATTTGCAGCCCCAGTAAAAAAAAAGAAAAAAAACTTCTAACATTTTAGTACTTTTTAGTGCTGTCTTAAGTTTTAAGCTATTTTTAATACATTAGTTTTAAGTAAAAAAGAGCCAGACAGGACATGATTCAAATCTTTAAATTTATCAAAATAAAAGCTATTAATGTGGTTTAAATTTTTGCATGGAAAGCAGAACAAGGGGTCACAGTTTTTAAGTTATTAAAATCCCAGGCTAACCTGCAAGTTAAGAATAATTACTAATTTAGTAGGGTTGTAGCAAGTTAAGAAAAATTACTAATTTAGTAGAGTTATAGGCACTTGAAACAGCTTAGCATATGAGGCTGTAATGAGCAAAGGAGTAAATCGCTTTAAGAGTGCCGCTGATCTTCATTGGGAACTATAAATTGACTAGGATCAGTCGAGCTGCGTCTGGAGCCTGTTGCTAATTGTCAGAGTAGTTTTTTATTTGTGTGTGTTTTGTTTTTTAGTTTTATATGTTTTAAATATCATGTCTTATAAACCTCTTGATAAAGTGGCCTACTTAAGTTTTTCACACTCAAATATTTAGAATTACTGGTGTAACTATTCATTACAATCTTTTAATTTTTTTTCCATGCAAAATACATTTTTGTGTCCTATGTATTTTTTCTTCCCCAAAATGTGATTTTCATGCAAATGATTTCAAATGCTAATGTTAATTTGCTATGCATTGTAATGAAGAAGTAGTACAAAGTTCATTTATTTTGGAGGACACTTTCCAGTTGCACTTTTCATAAACAGGAGGTTTTTTGGAGCATAATAAAAAATCTTCTCTAATCCAGTTGAATTAGTAAGAAGAAATTTTCCTAAGGGAACCACGGCCACCCAGCTGTTATGACCAGACCTAGATAATATAGACGAACACGCGAACGCCGTTGGTAGAAAATTTTTGAAGTTTGCAGACGATATTGATATTTTTTTACTCAATTCATTGTAGAATGTAGAATCACTTTTTTTGTTGAGTGACAACAGTTTGTCGCCCATATTTCGGAGCTCCCAATTAAATAATGCTGAAAAAGGAGTAAATATAACTGAACAAATATACTAGTGACATAGTGTTACTGTACTAGTACATAATTTTAAGTTGTACTGCTTATAGTAATATAATGCTTGGAAGAAGCACAGCAGTTTTTTGCAGAAAATTTTAGAAGAATTATTTGAGTTCACAGACAGTTTTAAATTTTATCTAGGTCTGGTTATGACCCTGCTTTATATCTTAAATAGGGTATTAAAAAAACAGGGCAATATAATGTTTCGGTCCAGATTTTGGAAAAAATGGACGGAGTTCTTTTCCTCCCAGTTTTATTAGTGTCCCAGCTATTTAGTGTCCCCTAATTATTGATCAAAATAATTAACTCTTCAATAATGTACTATGCCATATTTAAAAGCTCATTAAATTATTTTTTTATAACAATCAGATCGAACTGATAAAATTTTCCTTTTATGCTCGAGAAATTCATGAAGCTCAAGCAGGAGGAAAATAGGAAAGCACATTTTCGAGGGATATTTACCATCCATTTACACTGTTTTGCGCATTTATATCAACTCCAGACTTCAATAACTCCTTTAAGTTGTCTGCATCTCCATAAGCAGATGCCTCACGTAACAGTTCTTCTTTCCGTCGTTCAGGATTCATTTTATTGAAGTAAACACGACATTTGTATCTTGTTTGTGTTTGTTGTTAGAGTTTGGGCTGGGGCGGCGAGTTTCGCTTCATACCAGTGAATCGACTCACTGGTTTACCCGAATTACCCAACTACGAACAACTTCAGGTTCAGTTGGCCCCTTTCGCAGTATTTAGGAAAGAAATTGTGAATTTGGCAACATTTACTTAAAAAAAAAAAGATATTTTTACTTTGAATCTGGCATCGAAAATTAAAGTTCTTTATTACAGCCAATAACAAGCAAACAGAACAGAAAACCGATAAACAAACGTAAGTTTTTGTAAGAATTCGATGATAGTTTTACTACTTGTATTTATTTTGTAACTGAAAGCGTATTTTAAATTTGTTTTCTGTGAATTTTATGTTTCAAATTTATGTGCGGTTAAAAGAAACTTTGACGAAACTTGTAATATTGATATTTAAAGTTATCGGAATCAATTTTGTTTGTACATGTAATTTAATAATAAAACGTCGATGGATAAAGTGCGTGAGAAAGCCTTCCAGTCATTTCCTGATGTGAAGTGGAGAAAGTTGAGTGAACTTGGAGTTCAGCATGCGAAAGAAGGTAATTTGGAGTCATTTTGCGCATGTTATTATTGCCCCAAAGTGTTTTATAAGTCCGAATATTTAATAAAACATATTTTGCGACGACATACTAATAATTTGTTGTCATTGCATGACAAATTAGCGGACATGTTGAACTTAGCGTCAGATGATGAGCGTATATCGAAAAGAAGCAAAATTAATATTACAAGTGAGCATTTTGGCGTCACCAAAAGAGAACGTAAAAGCGTGAAGCAGCATATCTCCAATGATATTTGTGATAAATCATGTCACGAATTGAAGCAAACAACAAAGAAGTCACCATCTGCTAAAAATGATACCATTGAAGAAAATGAAAAAATCACTAATGATAAACCAATTGCGTCATTTACACACTGCAAGGAATTTGAGGAAGTAAAAACCAAAATATTTAATATAGAAGGTATTGTAAAAGATTTATGTTTTCAAATGGAACAGCTTCAAGTTGTTGTTCAAGGCAACAAGTCATTAAAGCAAGAAATACTAAAAGAAGTTTCTCTTAATGAAAGTAAAATTCTTCAAAACCAGAAAATTGAGACTTTAAAATTGAAGCAAATTTTTATGTCAGAATTGCAGCATATGTTTCTGGAAAAATTTGCAGAAAAAACTTCATGGGAAGAAAAATATCCTGATCTGAAAACTGAAATGAACAAACTTTATTATTTAACACAATCGAACTATCAACAAATAAATTCACCAGATTTTTTACAGAAGTTGGAAACCAATTTTGAAAAGAAATTATGTTGGTTAATTGAAAATTCAAAGTCATTGCAGAACTTAAAACCCACTCCGAAGTACAAAAAAAAGCATCCAAAAGTTTTGCCGGCGCAAGATAGTAAAAAAAATAGCAAAGAATTGTGCAAGTCAACTGATCAAGTTGATAAAACAGATATTGTTTCAGAGAAAAATATGTCAGGTGTAAAATTTCTTCTTCAACAAAAATTGGAAAATCTTGGCATTAAGCCCAGTGAAAATCGAATTCCTACTGCTAAATATGAGAAAAAAATGCAACTTCTGAGCACTGACAGGGAGTTAATGTGCAAAAAGGATCAAAATTTTATGGAAGTATATAATAATATTAACTCTTTTGCCGATCGTAAAACACTGGCAAAAATGAGAACCCAAAAATCCAGGCAGAAAAAATTGCCTGAACAAAGGGCCTTACCTCCGTACAAAATGCAACAAATTGATTTAAGTTCAGCTAAAACTAAAGCCCATGAATCTGAAGAGCAAGGAAGCACTGGATTCATTGCAAGTGATGGTATTTGTGGAAATATTAAACTTTCTGTTTTGGCAGATGAAGACAATGTGTCGGTTCTATCCTCTCACGTAGATTCATTTGATGGATATAGTTACAAAAAAGGTTCAAGTGTTCAGCATGTAAGCATGGTCTATTCCAATCAAGATCCTGAGAATAACAATGTGTCATTCTCACATGTGGAGGATAAAAACTTTGACAAGTTGTCTCTGGAATCTTTAAGTTCACTGTCTGAAGAGGAATTTTCAAGATCGCCCACATCATATTTCAAACCTGTTTTTAGTTCAGTGTGAAAATGGTCATTAAGCTCATATATTGTTTTTAATTAACTTCAGCATTTTGCACTTACATTAAACTTCAAGTAATGTCTTTGATGACCCAGTTTTTATTTGAATTCATTTGGTTTTCAAAATAAAATACATTTTTGCTAAATTTTTTTCTTTGTTTAATTTTAGAATAATTTGTCAAAATTAATAATTACACAAGTAGTATTAATTATTTAATGGGGGGGGGGGGGGGCTGACTAGTCTGGAGTAAGAGTGTTAGCTAAGAGGAATGCTGGGGACTGAGAATCTAGATTAGTAGTAGATTCAAGTTGTGAAGTATTTTCATATACTGTAAAATCCTGAAAATACCCCCCCCCCCCTATTTTCAAAACTAAACTGATAAATTTCAGGTGGGGGGGGGGGTTATAATCGAGATTTTTTATACAGTATATTCAGGATAAGAGAAATTTCACTTTTTTCCAAAAAAGGGGAGGGGGGTTATAATCGATGGGGGGGGGGGGTTACTTTCGGGATTTTACGGTAGTTTAATTTTTTAATCTCCAAAACATGATAGTGGATAAATTCTTTCACAAAATCTATTAATCTAAAATCCAACGATTTTAAAACAAGTCACCTTTAAAGAAATAGTGATGATGGTAACGATAATTATAATGAACATTTTCAGGGGTGATTGTGTTCCGGTATTTTACCGGATTTCTGGTATTTTCATGATCGATTCTGGTATTTTCATGTTCGAAAATACCAAAAATAAAATATTTTTAATTATGCTTTTATCTTCCCACCTCCGAATTTTTTTTTCTTTTTCAAATTGTCGATGATTATACCGATAATTATTAAATATTCATCAAATAGAAATGTTAAGATGAAAATTCTAATTGTTTTTGTACCTTACTAAATTATTTTATTTGCATCGGGTATGAGAATCAAATTTTTCTCACTTTTGAACTTTTGATGCTTATTACCCTTAGTTAGGAGACAAATAAATGAAATGCAACTTTCATTACTTTATAAATGCTTTCGCACAACAAACAGTAATTCTGTTACACTTTTGCTCTCTCCTTAAAATATTTTTTGGAGATAACTGCTCATCACCAGCTCAAAAGTAACTTTATTACTCATTTACAATTTAATTAAATGCATGTTCAATATTTTGACTAAAAACTATTTGAATACAGGGCTGTCATTTCAAGTTTTTCCAGGAGGGCAAAGGGTCCAAACACAATGCAATTACATCGGAAAACATAAAAAACCACTCCCACTTATATGTAAATACATTGATTTCTCAAAGTCAGGGGGGGGGGCAATTGCCCCCCCCCCCCAAATGATGGGCCTGTTTGAATATATGAAATGTGTTAGTTTATGAAATAAAATTAATTATTATGTGTGTATAATTATAAAATTGCTTATATAAAATTATATAATGTGCTTAAGTAATGGGGCCTTGGTTTTAAAAAAACACTCCCCCCCCCCGCACACTTTTCTTTAAAACTTTCAGGTATTTTTCTATGAACTCACAACGACCCCTGCATTTTACAGTTAAAATTAATCATTTAATGTTTTCTGTAAAAAGTTTAACAATTAGAAACTGCTGCTTATCGTAGGAAATGAAGGCACGATAGGTGTGCCTTATTTTCGGGCAGATAAGCGGCACCACCGTATACGCCGCACTTCGCAAAATTCCCCAGAAAAAAATGTGTTTCATCAGATACGCTGCATTGATTCCGATAATAGAGCAGTGGTTTGTGCCGGGTACAACTGTACACTCTGATCGATGGAAAGCATATGACAGGTTAGGGGAAGAGGGTTTTAAGCATTTTTCTGTAAATCACAAACTTAATTTCGTTGATCCAGATACAGGCTGCCACGCAAACACAATTTAGAATCTGCATGGAGGCACGTTAAAAGCACCTTACCAACTTATAATCATTTAGGGGGATTTAAATGCTATTTAGCTTATTATTTATTTAAAAAATTTGTGAAATAAGAAATGAGGATATGTTTAATAGATTTATTGATATAGTCAGGGGTATTAATTGGCAAGATTATGAAATTAAAAATAAAAATGCAATAAAAATATTTTTTAGGATTTTTCAATTTCACAAAATAAGATTTTTGAGCAAAAAAAATTGAATTATTTTCCTAAGAACAAAACATACCTGCACCACTTATTATAATCGCGCAGAAGGTGAAAACAAAAAAAGGTAAGTGAACTGAAAATTACTTTTTAATGGTGTATTGTGTTAATATTCATATGTTAATCTGAATTTTGAATTTATGTAATATGTTAATCTGAATTTTTCCAGTTGGCGTCAAAAGCGCATTGCTAAGAACATTGTACGATGTTTTTTGCCCTTACATCGAAGGCTTGGCGATGCTCTTTAGGCGCCAACAGGAGAAAGTCGCCAAGAGGGGGGTAAGTCAGATTTGTTCCGAAATAGACCTTTCCATTGATATATTACATGACTTTCTAACAACAGGTTTAAGCTTCCAATTGTCCCCATAACGGTTTAAGTACCAATATTTCTGCCAGCGAAAATGTGATGCACAGTAAAAAATGCAACCACTCTCAGCCCCAGACACCCCGTACGCTGCTTAGAAGAGCATAGGGAAAGATATATGAAGTAGGGGTGCGACATCGAAGGCAAAACATTGATGTTCCAAGACATCGATGTTTGAAAATAATGACATCGATGGTATTGATACATCGACTAAAAAACATCGATGTTTTCAAACATCGATGTTTCAAGACATCGATCATTTTTTTAAAATTACTTACTCGATTGAATGTACAGTTATTCAGTTACTCCCCTTTACAAGCATCTCTCTTTATATCACTCAATTAGATTCTCTTTTGTCTACTGGGAAAACATCGACTGTGAGATATCGATGTCAATTAAGAAAACTTTTTCAGTGAGGTATATACTGCAACTGTTAATTAACTGTGTAACTTTTTTGTCGCATATTTTTCCAAAACTTGTTTTTTGCTGAATTGTAAAACATCATCGAAAAAAAACTTTTCATCGCATATTTTAATTGTTTATTGCTAAAATATAAAAAAGACATCAAAAGAAGAAAAAAAACATTGAACGCGAAACGACAATCATCAAAAAACATAATAAAAAGGCAAAAGATTATAAGATGTTTCAAAATTATCGAGAGCAAAACATCGATAATAATCATAGAAATTTTTTTTCAATGAGGTTAATATTGCAGCTTCTGATTAAAGATGAAAACTTTTCAATAAGTATGCTTATCGTATATTTTTCTTTGGATTTCTTTGCTGGAATTTAAAACATCGACATCGAAACTACAGGGTTGCCACAGGATACTTAAATGCTACTTTTTGCTACTTTTTTGGACACAAGGCGACTTTAGCTACTTTTTTACGCAAAAACAGGCCAAAAAGCTACTTTTTTTCACTGAATCTGCTTTTTTGGAGACTTTTTTCCCCCCCTGACGTTAAGTTTTCTTTTGAAACACCTGGAGATTTTCTTTCACCCATGGTTTTAAATAATTTTCATTTCAAGAATAAAACCTTTTCTAAATAGACGTTGTGGGCTGCACGGATCCACTGCATCCAATCAACAAGTTGGGCGTGGCTTAAGTGATGCGAAAACAAAAGTCGATCTTGTATGGAATTAATTTGTATTCTTCGTACATTACTGATATCTACGCTTTTCCAAAAGCTGAAACCTTATACAGTGCAATGCAAAAGAGTAGACAAAATGCAAATATATGAATAAAAAGAAAACTATTCAGCAAAATGCTTTCAAATT
The DNA here is from genome assembly GCA_038373865.1 of Uloborus plumipes. NCBI lineage: Eukaryota > Metazoa > Arthropoda > Arachnida > Araneae > Uloboridae > Uloborus > Uloborus plumipes. The sequence continues at coordinate 92,122 of JAXGGA010002689.1, forward strand.
TCTGCTGCAGGTAGACAATATTGTCCCAAATACGTGTGTGGAGTTTTTAAAAAAATAACCGAAACAAAAATCAGAAACTAGAAAAAACATTTTTTTTTGCTGTTGCAAAAGTTTAGACAAAAGTCAGATTTTATGCAACTTGAAAGGTAATTGTTGGAGGAAAGGTGGGACTTTTTGCTTCAACTTTAAGGTGCAGAGATTGCTGAATGAATAATCAAACTTCTATATCTCTGTAGTTCTCGTGTAAAGAGGAAGAGAAAGTTCGAAAGCCGAAATTTGGAAATGAATCCACTTTGCTGATTTTTCGTCTTTTAAATTGGCCCTAGTATGATAGTACATTGTTTTTTACTTCGTGGAGAGCAAATTTATATTTCTTAAGGATGAAGGAATTGTAAAAACTGCTCAAACTGGCGATTCGCCCCTTAATCCTACAAATTGTGCGGGGGACCTCAGGGTGTCAAATGTCAAATCCTACAAAACTTCTACTTGGGTCAAAAACAGCATGTGACAGCTAAGTAGATAAACAACTGAATCGGAATGCCCCCCCCTCCCCCCCCCCAAAAAAAAAGAATTGTGCTTGAGCCTCTTCGGAAACAGTGTCCCAACTAAGCCAGATTTTAATGGTAAAAGTAGCACAGCTTATGCTCATCAAATATTTTCTCTAGTCAAGCTAATAGAATTATAATCCATCTAAGCCACCCAAATTTTAATAATTTTCATCAGAGAAAGAAACATTCATTTTTAGTCACATTTAGCCTCATGGTAATAGTGAAGTTCAATATCCAGGATAGCTCTATCGGAAGATAAATCTTTGATGTCAGAACGTGTATTAAATGACAGACTTATTATAAGATGCTCTGAAGTGCCATTCTACAGTTGCACAATTCCAAATTGATAAGGAACTTTTAAATTTAGCTTATGGTGCATGCAAATCATACGTTCTACCTCGAAGACAAGAAGAAAGAGAAGGAAGAGCAATTGTGAGATTAGAGAACGAAAATGAAGAAAAGTTGAAACAAAGAAATATAGAAAAAGAAAAGCTGTCAAGTTTGAAGGGATCTGTTAAAAAGTTAGAAGAAAAAGTCAAATTGGTAAAAAGAGAGAGAAAGGAAACTCAAAAATCAGCTGATGTACTTTTTAAACAGGCAAACCAGAGGCTAAAATCAGCTATTAAAGCAAAAGACATTGAAAGTATTAGAATAGCTCAGCAGTATAAAGTTGAGGAATAGGGAAAGAGAGCATGAAGATGAAGAAAATGAATTAAATTGATTAGTGAATAAAAGGAAAATTACTTTGATAGAATCATTTTTCTGTAAAAAACCAAAAACATAGATTTTCAGAGCAATTTTTCTGTATTTATATTAGTATATTATTACTTTTTCTTTTGAATGACAGCAGTCTTGTAAAGTAAGCAACCTCGATTGTACTCTTTTGTTGTTTTTTTTTCCTCATTTGTACCTTTAATCTGACGCATTAGTTCAAAATATGTCTATTTTCTGAACTTGTTTTAAAGCATTACTCATGATTCAGTTTAGCTTGTCACATGTTTCTATTCAGCTTCTTTGCACCTTTTTTTTTTTTTTGGCTACTTTTTTGCAACTTTTTTTTATTTTGAAGGCAACTTTTTTGCAACTTTTTTAGTATTTTTAGGCGACTTTTGCTACTTTTTTGTAACATTTTTCCTGTGGCAACCCTGAACTAACATCGAACCCAAAACATCGATGTTGGAAAAACATCGAACCTCAAGCATCGATGGTAAAAACATCAACGTTCTAACAAAAACATCAATGGTTCCAAAACATCGACATCGATGTCGCAGCCCTAATATGAAGGGCTCGGGTGTAAATAGTGGTAACTCCATTTTTTAAATCAAAGGTATGGCTTGTGAAATTTTCGAAAAATTACTGCCGGAAGTATTTTGTTATTAAAAAACATCTTCTTCAGTAGTTTACATACTCTTGTCTGTCATAGAGTATATTAGGATACAGTTGGGGGGTTTCCTCACCGGTCGTTATATTGGGATGGTCTTTATAACGTGTTATTGTTATAACGAGCGTCGACTGTATTTCTCTTCATATGCCCACATACCATTGCTTTCACCAAGTGATTCGAGTTTTACAATTTTGTCAGATACCACTATTTACGCCCGAGCCCTTCATATTAAAGAGCCAGAAATCTTAAAACAATGTCTGGAAAACGTTGCTAGTTCTTAGTCTATAAGAAACTCCATTCCTGATCACTGCCTGTCCTATGGTTTGTAGAGTGTTGTTCTTCGATAATTGAATTATAAGTCCCTTTGAGTTCGTTTTAACCAGGTTCATCTGGTATAATGAAGATCTATGGATAACTGAGTAGCCTATGCTGAAGACAAGAGTATGTAAACTACTGAAGAAGATGTTTGAATAAAAAAAAACCAACTTTATGGCCCAAAACAATAATGATAATAATAATAGGTCAAAAAATAAAAAGCACATTCACACTTAAGAAAGGATTAGGGTCAGGTGAGGGAAAATGGGTCACGGGGTAAAGTCACGTTTATTAGAAAAATCTTTAAAAAATATACAAATGATATTTTCTTTCTGCTTTGTCATTTTTGTGCATTATTGACACCAGGCAACATTTTAAATTCAAAATGAGGTGTTACTTCTACTTTAAAGTTACAGATACTAGCGATTAAGTGTTTTTCTTAAAAAAAGCTTGGCTATGTTCATCATATAAAACTTTTGATTCAAAGAAAATTAAATGAAAATGCACATTAAGTTTTTAACCTACTGCATAGAGCATATTTTCAGGAATAATATCCTAAAATAATGAAGAAAAACAGCAAAACTGAATTTTTTATAGTATTAAAACAAGCGTTGGGCAAAATGGGTCATTTTTCGCCTTAAGTTATGCTTAAGCATATATTAAGAGCTAATCATATTTTTTGCTAATTAACTCATGTTTTGGTGTCGTGTATGTACGGGTGAATATCAGGAAAAGTGCCAATTTGACCATGGAAATTTTTAATTTTTGATGATACTCAGAAAATTAAATAAAAAGGGAATTTCAAATACACATTAGTAACAATGTTTTTTAAAAATTAGGGGCATGGTCAAGGTGAACATTTACCCCCCTTTTAGGGGGGGTTGTCTTTGAGCGTTACCGACATGATGAGAATGCTACCGAACTGACAAATATTGCAGATTTTACACTTAGTGTATTAAAGTTATCACTTTCACTACCTTTTATGTTCAAAAATAAAATAATTATTACTTAGAATATAATAATATTTTCAGAGTCTAAACACTTTTTTGTTTCATACATAAAATTAGGGACTAATTAGAAGTTAGTTAAAGTCTAAATAAGTGCGACAAACTTTATTTCAAACAGATAAATAGGTTAATAGTTAAAAAATCAAAATAAAATAAAATTCTTAACACAATCTTAAAAAACGAAATTAATTCAGGACAGTCAGTTTTGTGGGGGAGGGTGATTTTCACTAAAATGTTCGCAAGTTTTCCATTTTAAAACAAAATTATATTTTTGAGTGCAGTACTTACGAACGAAGGTCAGAATATTGATGTAAAAGAAAAGAGGGTGAAAAGGCAATAATTTTGTTTGAAAACTCAAATTCTGCGGAAAAATCCATGTTTTTGAAGCATTTGAGAAACAATGAATAAACTGCTAAAATGGGGAAATTTGGCAGGAAAAACGATGCACTTGAATCTATCTGTATACTTTAAAACTTAACAAACTCATAACACGAAGAAAAAATTGCGAAAAAACATCGGTAACGCACGCATCAGTTTCGTAACATATACCTTCTACTGCCGCTGCCGACATGACAAATTTCTCGCAATATGATAGCTGAACATCCCTAATTAAAGATTCAAAAATAAAAACACCTAATTATGTCCATGACAATAGGTTTCTTTTCCATTATGCAAAAATAAATTGAAAAATTACTTTATTTTGTGTCTTAATTTCCGCTGCCGACATGACACTTCATTTGGTAGAAACAGAAAAGTCAAGATTGAAAAACTATTACCTGTAATTTAATGCAGCCGAAGTGAAAATTTTCTATCGGAACTGAAACATCACATATTAGAGCTTCACCCAGCGTAATTTTTGGCACCAAAAAATGTTTTATCTAGATTTTATCATTCCAAAAGTTGGCTCACTCGTCATGTTATGAAAACTTGTGACAAGCAGAAATTGCTTTTTTTTATCGATCTAAATTCATTTTATGGAAAACAAAAGAGTTAATCGTCATAGATGAACATAAAACACGTTATTTCCTTTTGTATTTGTTTCTGCTGCGATGTTTTATAATCCACAGGTTTTTTTAAACTTTGCGATTCGAATGTGTGACGCGCTGCCGACATGAGGTTGAGGCAATAAAAAGAGTTCTATTGTCACAAATTAAAGTAAAACCTAAAAATTTTGTCATGGATTGTATGTGCGACGCAGTTTACTGTATGGAAAAAGAATTTTTTTTGGTTTTTATTTGGAAGTGCTTGGGAAATTCATTTGTGACTTAAATTAGCACTTTTCCTGATATTCACCCGTACATACTAATTCAAAACAAATACAAATACAAATGTGACGACCAGCAACAAACTCTGGGCCCAACTGGGCTGGTCCTAGTCAAATTATAGACCCTAATGAAGATCAATATATATTATCGACAAATAATATATTGCCTGGTCATTCTTTTGATACACAAATATATGAATTTATAGTGCAAAATAAGTAAATTAAATCAAAAATCCAAAACTAAGGGCACAGCTTTTGCTCAATTACTTTTTTCAAGATATGTTGTTAGGGAGTGAAACAAAAGTATCTTATTTTCTCCAAAGAGCGATGCCTGGGCAACCAAATCATAGAAAAACATTCTACAGAGCTGATTTCAAACAATGCAGTTAAAGGAACAGAATCAACGTCTAAGATCTCAACAATAAGTGAGACTGTTTCTTCGATATTAGAACAAGCGAGTCAAACGTGTGTTTTATTTTCATGTATATTAAAACTTCTATTATAAGCACACTCTCACCGAAACCAATAACCAAATGTGAAGAGCAAACTTTAAAAGTTACCAAAAGAGAAAACTACACATGCAGAAAAAAACTTGTGAAATTTTAACAAACTTGACAATATTGAAAAGATTGCAATCTGAAAAAGACTAAAGAGATAAAAAATCAATTTAAACTGACACACAGACGCAAAACTAAAAAATTATAAATAAACTTTTTCTTTAAAAGAATCTCATGACTGAATCGAAGTGCATTGATAGCAACCTTTAAAAATTGGGAAGTCGAAGCAAGTTAAGTCTTTTGAAGAAAATGTCAATAAAGTATATTTTCATGCCATCAATTCTTCTCCACAATGTAGAATAACGTGCAATGAAACTTAAAAATACTATGAAAGTTTTTTGTTCCCGGAGAGAGATGATGTTGAGAAGGATGATGCATCATAAAGAATGCTAGACATTCCTGGCCCTGAGATGACTCAAGAGGACAATATTGCTTTCTAGAAAGGTTTATATACTAATTGTTTTCTCATTAATGAACAAAAGGATCAAACTACTATTCAATAAATCGTGAAATCAAATCATTTAAACCATGACTCATTTTACCCCACTAGTGATCCATTTTGCCCCAACCTATAGGGTAAAATGAGTCATTGACAACACATTTTCAAATTTATTTATTAGTATCACTATTTTGTTTTTTCCGAGATATTTCACTTTAAATGTCATGAGGAAGAGTTATTTGCACATCCTGAGCAGTTTATTCACTGGTTGAATCAAAATATTTTTTGCTGTCAAAGCCTGATTGTAAAATAGCTTGTAAATAGCTAATAAAAATTATAAAATTATCCCACCTGACCCTATATTATTTACTTTAGTTTCATACTTATATTATTTATAATGTTTAGTATACATGCTGAAAGTATAGTTTTAGTAGTGCTACAAAGTTGTAAGTTGGGATAATTTTTAAAAATGATAAAATGCTCAACATAGTTTGTTATTCACTCTGAATGTTTATTTTTTTCTTCTTCTCTAGAATCCTGCAATGGGACGTTCAAAGGGTAAAAAAAAGAATAAAATGAAGAAAAAGTATTGGGTGTCTGATTATAAACCAAAATATGGCCTTTTAGAACCTGGAATGAGAGGGTTTTTGATTACTGGCGATTGTCACAAGGAACAAGCATGTGTAGATGAAGCGCAGAATTTATTGAATGAATTTGCTGATGAGCTATATGGACCTGAATTAGGAGTAAGATTTCATTTAAAAAGTTCATGAAGTATAGTATTCTTTTTTAGAACCTATACAAGACACAATAAGAAAACATACAATAAGAGTGAAATTCGTAATTGTATAATTTGAAACACCTACATATAGTCGGGGGTGATTGTGTTCCGGTATTTTACCTTATTTCCGGTATTTTCAGGATCGATTCTGGTATTTTCATGTTCGAAAATACCGGAAATAAAATATTTTTAACTATGGTTTTATTTTCCCACTTCCGGATTTTTTTTTCTTTTTCGAATTTTCAATGATTATACCTATAATTATTAATAATATTCATCAAATAGAAATGTTAAGATGAAAATTCTAATTGTTTTTTTACCTTAGTAAATTATTTTATTTGCATCCGATAAGAGAATCAAAATTTTCTCACTTTTGAACTTTTGATGCTTATTACCCTTAAATAGGAGACAAATAAATGAAATGCAACAAAATGTAATACATGCAACTTTCATCACTTTATAAATGCTTTCGCACAACAAACAGTAATTCTGTTAGACTTTTGCTTTCTCCCTAAAATATTTTTTTGGAGATAATTGCTCATCACAAGCTCAAAAGTAACTTTATTACTCACTATCGGTACCCGCACAGCTTTGCCCGTGGTGTAAAATTAAATTTCATTTGTAAAAAATTGATATAACAGAAAAAATACTCTATTTTAGTTATGATTCAACTATAATTCCTTCAAAGTATGATATAAAAATTTGGTATGAACCTTACACTACTTCCTCTTACGTGTAAATTTCTTCGTAGATGCCTTAAGTGCTAAAATAGTACTTGGAGTGAGAGCAAGATAACAATTCAAACATTTACATCCAGGGCCGCCGCTACCAGAGAGGGGCCCGGTACCAATTTTAATACCGGGCCCCCCATGCACCCCCCTCCAATTTCATATTTTTATGCCGTCGTTTCAGCACATTTGCAATTGTAAAAAAAAAAAAAAATGGAGAAAAATAATCTTTTTCGGAAAAACTTTTTTTTTAGTTACAAAAGTGTGCATCTGATTTTATTTTCACGTTATTTGTATCTCCAGATGATTTTAATATTTTTTTACACGAAACGACAAGTTTGAAACAAGTTTGAATGACAAGAAAAAAAGCTTTTGACGTTTGGTTGGACAAACTTCAAAATTAATAGTTTGAAATCGCATTCACATGTAATATTACATTGTTTAGTTGCTTATAGTAACTGAATTTTTAAATTTTAATGTAAATTTAAAAACTAACTCGAAGTTTTTGTAAAAATATATTTTTAAATACAGTATCTGGATACAGAACAAATGGATAACTTTTCATGTCTGAGATAAGTGTCCCCGGGCCACTTGATTCTTGTTTTTAAAGAGACATTTGTCAATAACAGTTTAGACTTGGTTTTACGTTTGACGAGTTTCTGTAGCTTTTGGAAAGCGGAGCATTTTCCTTTGCGCAAGCGTGTTTCATTCATTAGTGTTTGTTCAACAATTGTTTCGTATTGAGAATCGGCAATGGAAAGCGAGATTTTTTTTTTTTTTTTGAAAAACAGCTTTTTTTTTGATGAAATTATTGACACTATTACTGGAAAAACATGTTCATAAACTTACGGGCCCCCCAAAGCTCTGGGCCCCGGTACTAGAGGTCCAGTATCCCCCCTCAACAGCGGCCCTGTTTACATCCCTAGTTTGCCACGAAACAATGCAAAAAAATGTTTTACAATGATTAATCTCCTAAATATCGCCGAATTTAACATCATTCAGTGGATTTTTCGCAAAATATCGGCAATAGCGCCAAATTGGACCCAAATCAAAAAACTAATTTTTTTCGCCAAATTTATCGCCAACTTGGCGTCAAACCTTTGGCGACCAAAAGCTTGGCGATATATCGCCAAGTGGTCGTGCCAATTCATGTCACTTTTATCTGCACTGAAAACACTGATTACCCCATAAAAGGGGTAAATCACCCCCTTGGGGACATTTGGAATGCAACCCTAAAGAGAGATGCACAAAAATAAGCCTAAAGAGAAAATAAGAACAATTTTGTTGCTCACAGAAACCAACAGAAATCTTACCAAAGTTTAAAAGAAGAAGAAAGTTTTCTTTCCTAACTTCAAAAACAAAAGAATACATTTTACGAAATGACACACTTTAGAAAGAATGTTGCAATATCGCAATAAGATAGAAGTAAATATACTGAAATAGAATTAAATGCCAAATTGTAAAAAAGTCGCCAAAAAATTAACTTTTAATATTGTCTTTTATTATTTTTTAAATGCAATTACTGCTGCAAATTACAGTCCAACAATAAATAATCACATTGCAAAATATATTTGGAGCACTTTTTTCTTTTAAACTCAACTGATCCTAAAAATTTTAAGTATTAGTCATAGAAATTTCGTCCATTATTCTTCACAATGATAATAAAAACAATAAACATCGGCAAACATCAACCAGCAAACGATAAATTAAAAGCTAAATTTGTTCACTCAAGCCATTTGCTGCAACTTATATTGAAATAAATTGATAATGAAGTAAAATATATTTTGCAGACAATAAATTTAGAATGGTTTACTATCCTGTTGTCTCTTTTTTGACTTCATTTGGCTAAACAATTATTCCATCTTTTATACAACTTGTCAGATCACCAAAATGTCTCTTAACTCACAAAAATGGTACGCTTCAGTTTTTTCCTTCTCTACCTATTTTAAGGAAAGGACTCGATTTATCATTTGATTGACAGGTGCCATCTTATCACGGTTTTATTATATTTCATTTGACTAATTTTAATAAGGCTTGGAGTTTGGATTGCTACAAAAACAAATACATTTTCAAAATTATTAATGGAAAAAGAACGAAACAAATAAACGAAATAAAAACGTAACCATGGTAACAACATGAAAAGTTGACTTCTGTCGATAAAATAATTCATTCCATCTTTATTTTCAAACAAATTTTATCCTCGAGCTTAACCATTTTAGAATCGTTTGGCTTGCTTTGCTGAAGGTAAGCCTTGAATTTCCGGGAATCTAAAAACAATTATTACAGCTCTTCTACAGCTCGTAGAAACTTCAAACTGACATCATTTTTAGCAGAAAATTTCAAGCTTTCGAATGACACAAGACTTGAAAATGTGTAAGAAATATTTCTTCCCTATTTTATCGAATTTTCGCTAAGAATTAGAATAGAAGAAGAATGCAATCGAATTTTCGGAAAAACGCTTCATTTTTCATAATCCCATGCTACAAACTAATTATGTACCAAATTTCATGAAAATCGACAGAACGGTTTTGGCGCTACGCGCGTAACAGACAGACGGACAGAAAAAAAGACAAACCTTCAGCTTTATTATTAGTAGAGATTTACAATTTAATTAAATGCATGTACAATATTTTGACTAAAAACTATTTGAATTTATGAAATGTATTAGTTTATGAAAGGAAATTAATTATTGTGTATGTATAATTATAAAATTAGGTGTGCTTAAGTAATAGGGCCCTTGGTTTAAAAAAAACATCCCCCCCCCTTTTTCTTCAAAGCTTTCAGGTATTTTTTATGAACTCACAATCACCCCTATAGGCAATAAAATATCTTAATAAAACATTTACTTTAACTTAAGCAATTCTATGCTGTAGTTGCAAAGGAGCAAATAACTGTATGCCTGCCCAAAATACTGTTCTTGATGGAAATTTCCCGCTGTTTCAGGCTGCCTACTGATTTTTTACTTAAGTATGATTTTCTTTTGCTTTTAAACCTAGAACAGCCGGAAGCAGTTAAAATAACTATCCTTTAAAAAAGCTGTAAATTTTGTATAGAAATGTATTTGGGCAAGAATGGCATTTTGTGTTAGTAGCAGGGTTGTCAAGTTTTTGACAGTCGGAAGTTTTATCCGGTATTAACCGTGGTTTTTACCGTCATGTGAAAAACCCCTTTTTGACATGGTTTTTGACATAATTGTCAAAAACCTAAATCTCTGTCCAAAACATGTTTAAATTTGATATTGATAATTAAAATACATTTTCAAATGAATTTTACAATTTCTGATTTCAGACACTGAAGTAAACTTTTAGAGTTTTCCGTTATTAAAATAAAGTGTAATAAGCAATCCTAAACATAATTGAAGGGCTCGGGAGCAAATAATGGTAACTAGCATTTTAAAAAATCAAACATACCTATGGCTTTTGAATATGGCTTTATTGCTTCGAGAAATTACTGTAACAGGTTTTTTTATTTAAAAAATGAAGTGGGTACGTTAATTAAGTGCTGTGTGTCTTAGGTATACTTAATAAATTTTACAAGTGATTTTTTTTAATTTTAATTTGAAATAGTCCGATTTTTAGAATTTGTCAGATACCATTATTTACTCCCGAGTCCTTCAATTGCAATACTACAAGATATATTAGATAGATTGATAAAATAGCTAATTAATAGTTATTAAAACATTTAAACAAAACTACTTTAGAAACTGGATTTAACTTTTAATACTTTTACCTTTTTCATGACATAACCAGTTAATTTAAAAGAATGAGAATTAATTTTCATTAAATTTATTAATTTAATTTTTATTAAACTTGACTGATAAGATAACTAATTGATAGTTTTTAAACATTGAAATAAAACTTCTTTAAAAACTGGATTTAAGTTTTAATATTTGTAACTTTTTTCACGGGATAACAAGTTAATTTAAAAGAATGCGAATTAATTTTCATTAAATTTATTAATTTAATTTTTATTATACTTGATTGATAAGATAACTAATTGATAGTTATTAAAACATTTAAACAAAACTACTCTAAAATTTAGATTTAAGTTTTAATATTTGTAACTTTTTTTCACTCCATAACAAGTTAATTTAAAAGAATGTGAATTAATTTTCATTAAATTTATTAATTTAATTTTTATTAAACGTGATTGATAAGATAACTAATTGATAGTTATATAAACATTTAAACAAATCTACTTTAAAAGCTGGATTTAAGTTTTAATATTTAACTTTTTCCACAGCAAAACAAGTTAGTTTAAAAGAATGAGAAATAATTTTCATTAAATTTATTAATTTAATGTTTATTAAACTTGATTGATAAGATGTATAAATTTTTATGTAATATTTTTCAGGATGAGAAACCATAAAAAATCTCAATAACCACTGTATTTGAGTTTTAGACAGGTTTTTGTCGTTTTTGACAGGTTTTCAACATGTCATGTCAAAAACTGGTTTTTGACGTCAAAAACCCAATCCTGGTTAGTAGTTAGTTCTCTGAATTATAACTTATCCAGCTTTAACTTGAAACATTTAGATAAAACAAATGTAAACTATATTTCAAACATCTTTCACATATGCTCAGTTGAAACCCAATAGATGGAATGTGACATACGCCTTTAGAAAACAAGAAACGAAAACTTAACTCCATGTAGGCGAATATTTCTGTGAGAAAGGTATGACTAAAGGTCACACACTTAAAATCAGTACTTTTAATGTCTTTCGTATTTAGTAATCCAAAAAAAATATGAACAGAATGAATCCACATTGTTGGCTATTTTAAGTATTTGAAATTTACTCACAAATAAAAAGACAAATGACAATTTTTTTTATCAAAGGCTTTGTGAAAAATGTTCATCAATATTTAAACAAAGGCAAAGCACATCAAAGGATAAATTTTGAAAAAGGGGTATTTTAAATTTATTTATGGTAAAATTGAACGGTTTGCCCATTCTAGTGTTGAAAAGAATTTATCTAAAATTATTTTTTTTTAAACTAACAAAACCTCAAAAGATAAAGCATGACAAAAAAATAAAATAAAAAAATGAAGAAAAATTTGCAAAAATTACCCTAATCAAAAACGTTTCTTTTTATTATTTTTTAATTTATTCCGAAGTTCCAACAATCATGTTGGTAGTTATTACGATTTTTCACTATGGTCAGATTAAAATTTTCTTTCTCCTCCCCCCTCCCAGCACCCATTTAAAAAATATTTAGATCTATTAAAAGGTTAGTAAATAAAATTTGTTTATTTTCATCTATGCTTTGATTCACAAATGTTTAAGCGATACTGCTATATGAAGAGGTATTTCCGGGCTTATAAGCCGTGGTCGATATGGAACAGAAAAACCATATGTTTCGTTGAGCTCTGCGCCCAACATCATCAGTGGTGAGTTTGCTGAGACTGAGGGTCACATCAGTCTCACCACTGATGATATCGCCCGCAGAGCTCGACAAAATGTATGGTTTTTCTGTTCCATATCGACCACGGCCTATAAGCCTACCTATAAAAATACCTATTCAGATTGACGCCGGCCGTGAAAGCCTCAAGCAGTATTGATACTGCAATGATTTTGGGTGCAAGTTTTTTCAAGTGTGTCATTAAGTAAAATAAAGCGAATGAAATTTTATTTTAAAATATCTTAGGAAAGTTTACTAACAAGCAAGTTTTTCTTTTGTTTTTCAGAATTGTGAAGATGCTTCAGATGAAGTTGACATAGAAGAACAATTAGCAAAAGAAATAGAAACTGTCAAATCAAACCAAAGATTTCTGAAAGTTCGTACAATGCTAAAAGGTGTTTTGTTCATCAGAACAACTGTAAGTTTTTTTTTTTTTTGCATTTTTTTATTTAAATTAATTTATTCATAAAAATATTTTTTTTTTCATTGCAACATTAAGTTTAGATTAATGGTTCTCAACTGTTTTGGACTTATCACAAAAACCTAAGAAGCTAATAACTGTTGCACAAAAGTGTGAATAACTTGTTCCCGGGTTTATTAGATTAGGATTAAAAAAAACAACTATTATATTTCTACTAAATAATCAAAAAAAGTATTTTTTTCAATAAATATTGTAATCAAATTATATAATACTTCTATAATATTATTGTTAGTTTTAACATATGGAAAATTAGACCTGATATTACTAATTAAAATAATTTTTATAAATTATAGAAAAAAAATGTATGATATGTTTTAATTTATTTTTTATGTGTTTGCATTATTTATTTATTTATTTATTTTTTTTTTTGCATACCACCAATGATATATACGTACAGCAGGTTGGGAAAGGCTGCGCAAAGTGTTTAGAGGGATAATCTTTCTATCATGAATTTTATTTGGGAATTCTCCCCCCCCCCCTTTTTATGTGTTAATGCACAAAAATGTAATAAATAAATTAACCCTTCTACTGAATTGTAATTAGGTGGGTAATAGCTTAAAACAAACTTGTATTGCATAGATTGTTTTGTAAAATTTAATTAAGAGTAGAATATATACATATATATATATATATATATATATTGTAACGAGTCCGTAGCACCTTCAACTTTCTTAAATGAGCATTCCAATCTTGAGGAAATAACTATAAATTTATTTACAAGTATGTACACTATTTACAATATGAGCAGGAAACAATTGCCAATTATCCAGCAATTAGGTAGCAAACAGTACACTGTACTCTCAACAGTAACTCAGCACCACGTATCTAACGTGAACAGTAATTAAGAAATTACAAAAGCAAAACATTGCCTAAGCAAATAAAACCGAGCCTCTCAGAAATCCCATCTGAGAAAAACTGACTGACTGTGTTCAAGGCCAGCTATTTATACACGAAACGAATTCTCGACAACATTCTAGCAAAATCTGGAGTATTTTGTTCATTCATAACTTCCATAATCCATTCAGAAAGTTCTAGCAATAAAAAAAAAGAAAAACCACTCCGAGCGAAAAATGTCTTCATGCTTATTAAAGTTATTGCAAGTGTAAAAACTACAAAGTGTTACAGGGCCGGATTTGTAACAATATATATATATATATATATATATATATATATATTGTTACAAATCTTGTAAATAGTTGTTTTTCCTGCCTTGCACCATTGTCACTAGTTTTGGTTTTATCTGCGACATGTTGCAAAAGTATCTGAAGATATCACTTTTATCATTTGTATACCGGCCCTGTAACGTTTTGTAGTTTTTACACTTGCCCTACATTTAATAAGCATGAAGACATTTTCGCGCTTCGCTTCGTTGTATTATGGTGGGTTTTTCTTTTTATCACTAGAATTTTCTTGAATGGATTATTTAAGTTATGAATAAATCGGAACACTCCGGATTTTGCTAGAACGTTGTAGAAATTTCCTTCCGAGTATAAATAGCTGGCCTTGAACACAGTTAGTTAGTTGTTTTCAGATTTGATTTCTGGTGACTCGTTTTTATTCGTTTGGGCGAATGTTTGTATTGCTTTTGTAATTTCTTAATTACTGTTCACGTTAGATACGCGGTGCTGAGTTACTGTTGAGAGTTCAGTGTACTGTTTGCTACCTAATTGCTGGATGTTTAGCAATTGTTTTCTGCTCCTTTTGTGAATAAGTGTACATTAGGGTGGTCACAAGTAACATGGGGAAATTTTTTTTTCAACTAATCTTTTGCGGCACCCCCCTAAAATGTGCCAATGGGCTAGAAAATGAGATTTGCAAAGTTTTAGCTTAATCGGATAATATTAACACGTGCCACAAAGAGGGTAAAGTTAAGAAAAACAGCAATTTTTAGCCAAAAATTGTAGTTTTTACTCTGTAAAACCAAAACTACTGATCTTAGAAGCTTTATTTTGATCTCATTTTGTAGGAAATTTTATTTTCTTTAAGTCTAATCTTATTTAAAGTTTCGAAAAAAATGATTAAATATTTTTCAGAATTTTCACAAGTCAGGCTGCAACGCAAATCCTCGAAATTGCAAGTAACATGGGGAAATTTTTTTTTCAACTAATCTTTTGAGGCACCCCCCTTAAATATGCCAATAGACTAGAAAATGAGATTTGAAAAGGTTTAGCTTAATCGGATAATATTAACACGTGCCTCAAAGTGGGTAAAGTTACGAAAAACAGCGATTTTTAGCCAAAAATCGTAGTTTTTCCTCTGCAAAACCAAAACTATTCATCCTAGGAGCTTTATTTTGATCTCATTTTGTAGGAAATTTCATTTTCTTTAAGTCAATTTCATTTAAAGTCTCGAAAAAAATGATTGAATATTTTTCAGTAATTTTCAAGTCAGGCTGCAGCTTAAATCCTCGAAATTGCTTAGAAAAAATAAATCATTAAAATGTAAATTAATAAGTTCTTTTAGTAAATTTGATGAACTCTACGGATAACGTTGACTTTTTAGAGAAAAAACAGCAATATTATTACGAAAAAAAAATATGTCCTTGAAACTCATAGATAAAATAAATAACTGCGAGTGTAACTTACGAAATGAGCAGTACAAGCCATAAATGAAGGGCTTGGAGGATGAAGGGGCTAAATTACATTTTAAAAAATGAACACTCTCTACAATGGTAAGCAATAGATACAGGTGAGCAAATAACACTTGGTAAATCAAACAATAGATATCAATAGACCAATTTCATACACACACTAATGACAAAACCAGAAAACAAAAAAGCTGCAATAACTACAACAATAAAACTTTGAACTTTAATTATTCGCAATTTCTGTTTTGTCGCTTAACCTAATTCTGTTTTTTCGCTTAACCTAATTCTGTTTTGTCGCTAGTTTGTATGTAAAGAGTAGTAAAATAATGTTATATAATTTAACAGTGTAAGTATAAAGGTGCATTAAAGCTTTTATTGTCATTTTAACTCTTTGCTTTCCGTCTTAACCCCTCTTAATTCCTATATTTTAACACAGGAATTTGTTTCATTTATTTCTAAAGTACTGCGAAAATACCCCTTTTTTAATTGACAAAGTAAATCCAAGAATAAGCAAATAAATGTAATTGAATATTGTAATGATTTTAGGTTTTTGCATGAAAATTTCTTATTTTTGATATACTCTGCGATTTAACCTGAAAAATGCCAAATAAATACTTTAGACATGATAGCAAAAATGAATGGGATAGCACTTAACGAGAATTAAATTTCCTACAAAATGAGACCAAAATAAAGTTTCTGAGATGAATAGTTTTGGTTTTATAGAGGAAAATCTACGATTTTTGGCTAAAAATCGCTGTTTTTCGTAACTTTACGGACTCAGAGGCACGTGTTAATATTATCCGATTAAGCTAAAACTTTTCAAATTTCATTTTCTAGTCCATTGGTACATTTTAGGGGGGGGGGTGAATCAAAAGATTAGTTGTAAAAAAAATTTCCCCATGTTACTTGCAATTTCGAGGATTTGCGTTGCAGCCTGACTTGTGAAAATTCTGAAAAATATTTAATCATTTTTTTCGAAACTTTAAATAAGATTAGACTTAAAGAAAATAAAATTTCCTACAAAATGAGACCAAAATAAAGCTTCTAGGATCAGTAGTTTTGGTTTTACAGAGTAAAAACTACAATTTTTGGCTAAAAATTGCTGTTTTTCTTAACTTTACCCTCTTTGCGGCACGTCTTAATATTATCCGATTAAGCTAAAACTTCACAAATCTCATTTTCTAGCCCATTGGTACATTTTAGGGGGGTGCCGCAAAAGAAATTCGAAAATTGATTTTTTGTGACCACCCTAGTGTACATACTTGTAAATAAATTTATAGTTAGTTCCTCAAGATTGGAATGCTCATTTAAGAAAGTTGAGGGTTCTACCGACTCGTTACGATTATATATATATATATATATACAGGGTGTCCACTCCAATCGTGGACCAATAGCTAATTTCTAAACCGTTAGAGATAAGCATATAGTTTATTTAGGAAAAAATCTCCAAATTACGAAAGGAATTTTGGGTCTATTCAATGTTTTTCAAAAAATCAAATTTTGAAAGAGTTACGAAATTTAAATTTTTATACAGCCCCCCAGTCCTATCAACCATATTTAGTAAAACATTCTTGACACTGTAACGTTTAAAACTAAAAAAAAATCACTCTTCTACCACAAAAATTGACCGAGTTATGACGTTTTGAAAAATCAAGATTTTGAAGGATTTCGCATACGGTCCCTTAAGCGATCTCTCGATGACGTTATGAAACAATGCAAAATCTTGATTTTTCAAAACGTCATAACTCGGTCAATTTTTGTGGTAGAAGAGTGATTTTTTTTTAGTTTTAAACGTTACAGTGTCAAGAATGTTTTACTAAATATGATTGATAGGTCTGGGGGGCTGTGTAAAAATTTAAATTTCGTAACTCTTTCAAAATTTGATTTTTTGAAAAACATTGAATAGACCCAAAATTCCTTTCATAATTTTGAGATTTTTTCCTAAATAAACTATATGCTTATCTCTAACGGTTTAGAAATTAGCTATTGGTCCACGATTGGAGTGGACACCCTGTATATATATATATTACTTTCAATGTTTTTCTTCCTTTTTTTTGTATATACTCATCTTTTGCTATTTATTTACCTTACTTTATTTATTCTTTTCCCCAAAATTTAGTTGCCTGATCCTGCACAGTTAGTTACGTATATGTTTGAAAGTGTTCTCAAATCTCAAAGAAAAAAAACTAGGTTCATGCAAAAGGTGAAGCCTATATCCATAGCATGTAAAGCATATCCAGCTGATATTGCTAAAGCTCTTTATGCAGTTTTACACGAGTACTCTCAAAAGGAAGGAAATCAAAATATAGCCTACTCAGTTGATTGCAATATTCGGCATAACACTCTTATGACATCATCGCATATACGATGGCATGTGAGAGAATCAATGAAGAATTTCCCGCAATGGAGAGAGAATGCATTTGAGCCAGATATTGTTCTCTGTGTTGAAGTTCTGCGCCATATGTGCTGTTTCGGGTTTTTGAAAAGATTTAAGGACTTTAAAGGATATAATTTATCAAAAGTAATATCTGAAAATGCTGAAAAATCACTTGATTGCAAAAATGAAGTTGATAATGTGGAGCTGCCAAGTGGAAGCAGTGAAAAGCTCATTCCTAATTCTGACAGCGGGGAATGATTATTAGTGTACAAAATGTGAAATAAATGATTTTTTATTTAGATTAATGAGTATTTTTCATATACGTTTGTTTCATTTTGCGTTTTATTTCTCAGACTCAGATAGTAGAATTTTAGATTGAAAGTTAAAACTTTCAGAATTTCTGACTGCTGAATGTTACTCAAACATAACTGAAACAATGAATTTTAAAATGCTTTTGTCTTGCCATATTTATATTGGTAATAGAGGTGCAACATTGATGGAAAAACATCAATGTTTCGAAACATCCGTGTTAGAAATGAAAACATTGATTTATCTACCTGAAAACATCGATGTTTCCAAAAATCTTTTTCAAAATATATTGTATACACATTTGAATGCACAGTAATGCAGTAATCCCTCGTTACATCGCACCTTGTAATATCGCTCAGTTGGATAGATCACATTTTAATTTGTGTCTTGAAAAAACATCAACCCTAATATATCCATAGCAAATTATAGAAAACTTTTCCCAGAGAGATAGATATTAAAACTACTAATTTTGATGCAACTTTTATTTATTGCACATTTTATGAAATTTTTTTTAAGAATGACTTTGAAAACATGGTCTTAAAAACATCAATAGATAGATTCTGTAGCTACTGGTTTACGATTAATCTTTTCTAGTGAATATATTTATGAATTTCTTTTTTCTGAAGTGTAAAACATAGATTTTGAAACAACGTTAATTAAAAAACAACAATCGTAAAACATTGATTATGATTATAGAAAATTTTTTCAATAATAGATGCTACTACTGATTAACAGTGTTTTTACTTTTAAGAAACTTTTCTGCTGGAATGCGAAACACCAATGTTTTAACAAAAACATCGACATCAATGTTGAACCACTAATTGTTAGTACATTAGAGATGTATGGCAAACACTACTGGGCACCTTAGTTTGTTCATGCAATCAGACATTCCTTAGAGACAAAAAATAAACTGAAATCCATCAAAGTCTAAATATGTTTAATGATTGAAAACATTAAAAACAAATCTGTATTTATATTTCACTGATACCGTATACTCTTAAATAAATAATTTTTGTAACCGTCAATAATGACATAATCCATAATTAGGAAATTGCATGCTTTCAAATTTAGATTTTTTTTAAACAGTGGTTTGATGTGTTTTAGTGCAGAGGTTAGCACAGATGGTTGCATTTCATTTTCATACCTTGCAAAGAAAGAGCCACGCCATATTTATATAATATTAAATGCATAAATTTGTTTCGAAGTAAATAGAAAACGGCATGCAAGTATTAAGTGCAATATAAATGAACCTAAAAATGTATAACAATTAAAAATATAAGTGTTTTTTATATTTCTTCAAAATTTTATTGATGTATAAATAAAATAAAAAATGATGTACTAAGACCTCCATTGAATTTGAAGTTTAAATTTCTATAGTTCTCCAGCTACTTTTTAAATAAGTTCATTTCAGAAATTAATAGGCCCTCTAGAGTAGTATCACAAATAAATAGATCTACAAATATGCGTTTGGAATTCAAATTTACTAAATTTTGATAGCAGGCATACAAGCTCAAGCAACAGCCACATTTGCTCACCATTGGAATGTCCTAAGGAAAGATCTTTTTTGTTTTAATTTTTGATTTTAAAATGCTGACACATGGCCGCAAGTTTTCCATTCCAAAAATCAGGTGCACACAGACCGATTGGTGTTGATTGACTTTATAACAGTTCGATGCTATGTGTTGTTTAAAATTTCAATCCTTTTACAATCCTTAAAATGTTTCCCGTATTTTGAAAGTTTGAAATTATTTTAAAATGTGATCCACTAAGTTAACTGATTGTATTTGTTATTTTAATGATTCATTTGTATTTTTTTCTCAAATTTGAGCAATCATCAGATTATTGATAGTTTTTTAAAGACTTAAAAGATATTAGCATTCCATTGTTTATTTTTTTATTGATTTTTAATCATAAAACACATCACTTTCCCCCTTACAATATTTTAACTTTATTTTGCACTGTGCAAAAGTTTATACAGCAATAGTATGTGTCGCAATACTGGAAAGGGAAGTGTAACCTTCATCCATTTATTTTCAACCTAGCAGCTACCTCTTGTCTCCACTATGCAAAAAAGTATAGTAATAAAGTGTTGCGTTATAGGTGGAGAATCGGTTGATTAAAGCATATCCCGTTTAAAAATAATCATCAGATGTAGGTTGTAGGCTAATAATACAAGAAATGTGTTGAAGACAAAAATAAAGGTGGAGAATCGGTTGATTAAAGCATATCCCGTTTAAAAATAATCATCAGATGTAGGTTGTAGGCTAATAATACAAGAAATGTGTTGCAGACAAAAATAAAGCAGTTAGCAAGAACTTCAATGAAAAATCATTTTAGGCATCTCAAGTAAATTAGAATGATGCCTGACAATGATGACCATAATAACATAAGCATCAAATAAAATTAAATAAAAGTAATAAATAATTTGGTAAAAAAACATGGAAGAATTTCAAATAAACAAAAAAATATTAAGTGCGTTTACTTTTCACAGCCTTAAAAATCTGCTTCCAGTTTTTGGAATACCTCTCCAAAATGGGAGCAGTGTTTCTTTTAATGAATCGCAGACCCTTCCGTGTGCATTTATTGAATAATAAACATTTTAAAAAGCTGAAGATTCTTTCTGGTATTTGCAAATCAACGGCTTTTACTAAAAACTTCATTAGCTGCTTATAGTAAAGTTGGAAGTAATAAAGAGCGATTGGGGCTGTGTCATCGGTACTTGTCAAGTGGATTTAAATATTCACTTGACTGGGGAAAAAGTTATTGATAAATAAACTAATTGAAATGAACTCGGGGATAGACCAATAGGATTTCTTTGGTTGCTCACATACTCTGCCATAAACAGGTATAGACTATCGAAATACTTATAAAAATAGATTTATGGGTGATTAAAAAAAAAAAATGGTGGCAAACTTTCTATACTACAATATCTCTTATAATTTATACATGAAACTAAAAAATACGTGCATATTTTTGTTGTCCTAATAATACAAAATTTTAATTGCTAAGAGAATAGAAATTTCATATATTACTCCCGTACGATCATCAAATGATAATTTTTTGGATGATTCGTATTTTCAGTGAGATGGTGTCGTGCGTAACTACCTCAGATTTTCAGGACTATTGTATACTTTCAATAATCTAAATTATCTGAAATTCTTTCTCCATCTAAGAAAATTGTAGGAATCATTTTTTTTTTTTTGGATAAGATAATAAAAATATTCATGGCATTGATATCAAATAATTTATTTTATACAGGTATAAATTAATTTCAACATATTTACATTTTCCTGTGACAATGTGCAAATACTATCATCACACACATTTAAATTAGTAACGTATTTATATAAATTCAATTCCTTCAAATTTATAAGAACCAATTTCTGTTTCAGGCATCCAAATATCACCGGTGATAGTAAATACTGTAACAAATGTTGCTATATGTCCTTCATTCTCTTCTGATTTTAAAGCAATCACAACTGAATCTAAAGTATCTGGCACAAATTTAAAAGTTGAAAATCCATGTGTTGGTACCAAGGGACCAATATTGGTAAGAGTAATCTGTGTAAAATCTTCATTTGAGCGTAATAACATGTTAGTCCCTTTCTTTTCATCTTCCTTGTCATTGTAGGCTTGGGTGCTGGCTCGTCGAGGAAGAAAAAACCATTCTTTATGAACTTCGCTCCACACTACTGCTTCATGAATCATATAACCTATAAAATATTTTTGGTGAAGAGAGTTACAATATGAAATTAATGCAAGAAAATATTTTAAATACATTTTGAAATGTGGCACAAAAAGAGAAAATAAACCCATAGAATGAATAAATGAATTGCAACAGAATTTTCAAGGTTTACAAGATATGTATAAAAGCTATTTAGAACATAAATTTTATGCCTTGCTGAAAGAAAGATATATCATTTTGGGTTTAAACTCCTCTAATTACAAAAATTAATAAATGAGAACCAGTCCTGTTCCTGATTCTTTAAGACCCTCAGATCAAACGCAAATATAAAAGTGACGACTAGCAACAAGCCCTGTACCGAGCTAGGATGGCCCTAGTTGATGTATCAATCCCCAATGAAGATCAAGTGCCCTCTTAAAAGTATTCAGCCCAGTGTAAGTAACAGCAGTTTCTGGTAAAACTATTAAAAATACCTACAACCTTGTTGAAGTATTAATTTTTCCTAGTTTTAAGATTAGCTTGCGATTTGAAAAGCTTAGAACAATGTGTATGAGGCCAGTTTTTACCATCTGTACAAAAATTTAGCCTGTAAAACGTCCACCATTTTAACCACTGGAATATACCCCTCTTACTCTCCTTTGCTCATGACTAAACAACATACAGTCGAGACCGCTTATTAGAATATCGGTTAAAAGAATATCCCGCTTAATATAATACATTTTCGATGTAATAAATAGTTGTAATGCATTATTTTGATCCCGGATAATGGAATATCCCACTTATTAGAGTATATTTTCTTGGCAAAATGGCTATTCCATTAAGCGGGCTTGATTGTATATTAATCAAAGCCTGGACAAAATTCATCTAAAATGTCCTGAGACAAAAAATACTAATATTACATTAGATGTTTAGTTTTTTCCAAATATATTCAAACATTCTTTAATAATATCATTTCTGAAGCAATTTTATTTAGCTGCGATGCGAATGGTGAAGAAGATATATTGTTGAAGAATGCACAGTAAATCTAATTTTAAGTTAAGAATAAAATTAGTTATCAATTTTTTTTAACAATTTGAGAGGTGCAGACATTACTAAACATAGAACAAATTTTTTTGTTAGTCTACTTGCTAAGTGTTTAAACTATACACACCAGGAAATTCTATGTTTGCTGTTTTTCTAAGTGAAAGGTAATTGTGGCGCCAATCTTTGTGTTCAACTTGACCAAGTGGAGTTACTACTTTAACCCATTGTGGATTGTTATTTAAAAACTTTCCTGTAGATGAGGTCCATTCTTTACCTAGTCCTCCAACATAAAGTTCTTGATTTTTCACAGTAGCCCATTCACTTTTGAAACCTAAAAATATCAAATTTTAACATTTACAAAATATTTAACATGCACTAGAAATGATCTTTATGAGATTGAACTGGAGACCAGAAATTTTGCAATTTATTAACTTTGCATTACAGTCAAACCTTATTAACGCAAAACTCAAGGACCACGATAGTTATTTCATGTTTACCAAATTACATCTTTTTCAATAAATAAGTAAGTGATGGTTAACTCATGGGAATGAACAAGTATTTCAAGTAAAGCAATATTTCATGTAAAGCAATTTAGCATTAGCAAAGTTTGACTGTTTATTATATGTATTAATTTACACATCAGTCACCTTGTCAACAAGGTGGACAATATTTAGAATATAGCATCAATGAATTCATATACATAAAAAAATATCCTCAGCAGCTGGTCTGGCAGACTGATGCAAGTCAGCAGAAAATGTTTGTAAATCTTTGGAGATTTTTACCTGTTTACATTTAAAAAATTCCTCACTCGAAAAGTAGCAAACATTTTATTTTTACAAGGATACTTACTTTATAATTCAGCCGATTTTTGGAGTAGATTTATTAAATAATACACACACACATCCAATTTATGGGCAGTATGAGCAGAACAGATAAGATTGATTGTGGTAGAAAAAATTAGGCATAATATAGAAGCAGGGACGTAACTAGGCCATTTTCGAACAGGGGCAAGACTTCGCTTCGGCGCCCCCCCCCCCCATTAAAATAAAATAAAATATTGGTCGAAAAAAATGATAACGCCAACGTCTGGACCGTCATATACGGGTATACTTGATATATATTGTATAGAAAATGAATAAAAAGCACAACTAAACACATACAATACTTTCTCAAAGCCAAAGGGACAAATGAAACACTTTTACTGGTCTCTAATATATATATATATATATATATATATATATATATATATATATATATATATAAAACAAATAAAAAATACTAATAATGAAATCGAAAATGGCACATTAGGAGAAGTGAAAGGAGAAAGGTTGAATCCAGAGCTCATCAGCCGTGGGGGATTCAAGAGTGGTCGAAAGACCAAAAAATTTTAAAAATAAACTAAAGAGAGGATGTTTTAGTTCAAAATATGCAGTCTACAGATATTCATTGGGCAAAAAAGCACCAATGTGAGCCTGCAAACCGCACATTAGAACAAAAACCTAAAACTAAAAGCAGGGGTTTCGCCTCGACCGATTAGGAATAAAATTCCCAAAAACCGGCCACCCACAGGACGGTCCTGCTGTGAAAATAAAAAC